>JAJOZX010003363.1:72500-335000 GCA_023014485.1 Bathynomus jamesi | reverse complement strand
TAGTTTGCTTCTTTGAGGATGCTTTAGTGCTTCTGGCCAGCAAAGCTTGTTGTTATCAATGGAAGCTTGAATTGGAAGAAATACCAGGAAATTTCAGAAGAAAATGTATTGCCTTCAGTTCGGAGTTGCGAATAGGTCGCAAATGGATACTGCAACAAGATAATGATCAAAAACATAAAAGTAAGAGCACCATGAAATGGCTTCAAGAAAAGAATTTCAAGCTTTTCGAGTGGCCCAGTCAAACCCCAGATCTCAATTTAATCGAGAATTTATGGTCTGATGTGAAGAAAAGCTGTCCGCAAGAGAAACCCTTCGAATCTGAACGAGTTGCAACAATTTTCTTTTGAAGAATGGACTAAAATTTTGATGTCGAAACCTTGTAGAAAAATATCCGAAACGAATCATTGAAGTCATTTAAACAAATATTAAATCATTTTGCAACTCAATGTACGAAAACTTTCGCATTTTAACTTTTTTTTTTATTTTCTTCAAATTCTTTGATGTTTTACATTATAGGCTCAAGTTAAACTAATTTCTATTTTTTCTAAATTTTTTCAAACGAACGGTAAACTTTTCATAGCTATCCTATACATGGTACAAAAGATAAGTATGAATATAACTGAAATATTTCTCTGTACGAATACGTATGAGCGCCACTGAATACACAGTAGGGCGGCTCGTTTTTACACTTTTTTCGATATTTGATTGGGGGTAGTGCGGAAAAGTTGCAATTTGGAGAGAAAATAAAGTGTGTAAAATTTTTTGGATCTACGTCAATACCTTCCGGTGGCGGCGAGTCCTTAAAAATCGAAAAATAGGCCTAACGGGGTAGATTGGAAAATGGTTTTAAAGACTTACAAAATAAACAATAAAAATTTCAGCACAATCTGTTAATAACTTCCGGTGGCGTCTTAGCCGTTAAAATATCCAAAATATTGATTTAAAGCAAGTTTTAACAAGATGTTATACAAATGTTAATTCCGGTATATTTCTGTGCAAACAACCCTGAGAACACTATTATAGGCTTGAATAAATTAATAGCAGTCATTGAACAATGAACATTATATAAAAATTATATAAAATTATATAAATTTTTTATGTGTTTTTAGGCCTATTTTTCGATTTTTAAGGACTCGCCGCCACCGGAAGGTATTGACGTAGACCAAAAAAATTTTACACACTTTATTTTCTCTCCAAATCGCAACTTTTCCGCACTACCCCCAATCAAATATCGAAAAAAGTGTAAAAACGAGCCGCCCTAATACACAGTTTCACAAATTCAAACTTTTATTCTCGCCTTAACTCCAAAATAGCTGTTTTTGGTCAATTTTAATGCGCTGAATTCAAATCTACAAATGAAAATGCTGTATCACCCACCATTTTTAAGAGAATACTAAAAAAACGAAATAAGCAATTTAATACTTATTATCCCATTAACATCCACCGTCTTTTCTTGAGGACACATTTTAATACTACAATTTAGGTTAGAACTTAAAAGTGAAATTTTTAAATATTAATTTTTAATTTTTATCTGATACAGAAAAATTTAAATTAAAAAATAAAAATTAATATTTAAAAATTTAACTTTTAAGTTCTAACCTAAATTGTAGTGTTAAAATGTGTCCTCAAAAAAGGACGCTGGGCGTTAATGGGTTAACCTTTTAAAAATGCTTCCTTTTTGCCTTGCGTTTATGACTTGCATCGGGAGTCTCGCTGATTAAGGACCAGCAGTAATCAGCCAGCATATTTGGGTTCCACTTTCCTGCATATCTTTTTTCCATACTAGAAATATCCTGATGGAACTTTTCACCGTGTTCGTCGCTGACCGCACCCAAATTTTGTGAAAAAAATCCAAATGTAAATGGAGAAAATGGATCTTCAATCACGCAAAAACAGCAGGTAATGGAACAATATGAACGCGATTTTTTTAAATCAGCACATGCGAAAACAAAAATCAGCTGAATTTATACCAAGGCAAAAATCACTGTTTATCAGTGATATATATATATATATATAGTAGTCCCTCTATAATCGTCACCATCGACTGTCGTCGTTTCGATCTGTCGTCGTTCCCTATTTAATACCATTATTTCGTTAATCGTCCTCCCTCTATTAATCGTCGTCTACCCGCGGGGCATCGATCTTTGTTGAGCACTCAGTGGAGATGGACGCCACGCAGTTTTACTACCCAATTTACTTTAAAATATTTGTTTTTTTAATTCACTTTAGTAAAATTAAGTGAAAATGGCCCCTCCTAAGAATGTACAAAGTGGTGGTAAAGGTAAAAAAGGCTTAGAAATGTGACCACATTGGAGATTAAATTAAAAATTCTAGATGATTTCGAAAATGGAAAACGTGCTGCAGACATTGGCAGGGAATATGGCATACCGTCAACTACTGTGCGATCGATTGTGGCCGATAAAAAAAAATACAAAGATATTGCAAAATTAGCAGTGCCTGGTTCGTTAGTTTTAATGAAAATATCACGACTTAATCCAACTAACGAAATATCACGACAACCTAACCAATCATCAAGGGCGTACAGGTGACCTAACCGGGCATTCAATTAACCTAACCGGGTATTCACTAATTCATGTGAACAAGAAATGAAGGTCAGATTTGAACAAAACATACCAAAATACACCAGAAAAACCTATTCTTATACCAAAATCGACCCGCAGAGGTAAAACGAATAATTACCACCATACTATTTCAATCTATTTTAATCGATCTAAAAATGGCTTATATCTCCGTTAATATCAATTTGCACAAGAAATACCACAGAAGAAAATAGATTCAGATTTAAATTCTACATAAGAAAAACCAGATCTTGTGGGTTGTTGTATTATAAGAAAAGTGAAGTAAATAAGATCCATTATGATTAAGATGGAAAAATTATTGTTATTGTGGATAAGTGATCAGCAGGCAAAGTGTCAAAACATTAGTTCTATGTTCATTAGAGAAAACGTCCCACCAACCCCACTCCATGCGCAGCCAGCCACTTCATAATTTGGTAAATACAGTGCAGCAGGTGGTCTGGAACGAATTGTTATTATTACACGTATTTCAATGACTCGTTAATCGTCGTCTGTTCATGGAACCAATTAACGACGATTATAGAGGGACTACTATATATATATATATATATATATATATATATATATATATATATATATATATAATATACATACATATATATATCTATATATATATATATATATATATATATATATGATACACACAGACCGTGCATGGAACAAGGAACTCTTCTAGGAAAATTATATCCACTATAGTCCGAATAAGTAATGGTAAATGACAAATACTATAGTTTTTCTTTTTCATGATGCTAGCCCGACGTGGGCAACGGGTCCCAAAAATATAGCTTCCCTCACCAGCTATCTGCAAAGCAGATAGGATCCAGCTTTGGGACAGGATCTAGGGTTTAAAGCATCCTAGCCCAGCTACATTTAGAACCTCAATATAAGCAAAAGACTCGCTGCCTTCACGTCAGATTGAATACATCAAAGAAAAAGGGGTAACTATTATATTTTTAGCCAAAAACCAAAACTTAAATAAACCTCAACTGGCAGAATTGAGCGTCCACTTTTCAAGGCACATAACATGTCCGTTTCAAGATGGGAATGAACTCAGAATGGTTCCCTGAGGTTTTTTATGATACACACAGACCGTGCATGGAACAAGGAACTCTTCTAGGAAAATTATATCCACTATAGTCCGAATAAGTAATGGTAAATGACAAATACTATAGTTTTTTCTTTTTCATGATGCTAGCCCGACATCATTTACCATTACTTATTCGGACTATAATGGATATAATTTTCCTAGAAAGGTTCCTTGTTCCATGCACGGTCTGTGTGTATCATAAAAAACCTCAGGGAACCATTCTGAGTTCATTCCCATATATATATATCCACACACCTGAGTTGTTCAGTATGGGAGAGGGGGGGGGGGGTCATGAAAATATGCCTACTGAAGGGCTTCTTATGGCTTCGAGTGTAAGAAATCCGAAAATGATCGTGATTGTTTCCTAAAAATGATATTTAATGGTCAACGAACATTCAAATTAATCAATTGAAAATCCTTCAGGAATTCTAGATTTGGTGCATATAACACGAAATGACGTAGCATAACCCAGTAGGGTGACCTGAAAACTCACCAGACCTTAACCTAATCTGGCGGAACACGCCGGAACAGCGTTGCGGTACCTTTTATTTTCAACATGCATCAGAAAATGTAATTTTTTTTTAATTTCATTCCGCTTATTTTTGTGCGTGTCGGGGTGGGGGGGTGGGGGGATTATGACAAAATCTTAGGAATAGGAAGGACGCTCTTTTTTGGATTAGGATGGTCATGGGGTGGGATGGGGTAACAAATGGCAAGGGTTGTAGGAAATATATATATATATATATCAAAATTCGGAACCTTTCTTTCTAGAAAAGGCTATAGTATAAGTATATATATATAACCTTGGTTAACCTTGGTTTTTCCTTCCGTCCGAATTGTCCATCCTGACGAAGGTAAAGCTTGTCACTCCACCTTAGACCTACAGTTTAACGTAGAATCCGAACCACGCCCCACCAGCAGCCCAGCGTCTTAACCACTGGGCTACCCAGGGTACCCATTTATCTACCAACCAATTTTTTTATTGTGTGGAAGGATGAACAGCTAGGTTTTGCTGGGTTTTGCCTCATCCGGGGCCGATGGAGTCGTAGTCAGCGACGCTAACCAATTCACCACCGAGGCGTATATATATATATATATATACCTTCAACTGCAAAGAACACGCAGTATAAATAACGTAAAGAAACGACGCTTGTATAGGAGATATTCCGCGCAAGACGAGAGAGAGAACGGAACAAATGAAAAAATGAGGTAACCACCTGGGAATCGAACCCGGGATCTTCCGATTGCCGGTCAGACGCGATACTTCTGCGAGTATGTAGAAGAATTACGGCATTTGGAAGAGTGAGGGCCATGGTGTAATGGTATCGCGTCTGACCGGCAATCGGAAGATCCCGGGTTCGATTCCCAGGTGGTTACCTCATTTTTTCATTTGTTCCGTTCTCTCTCTCTCGTCTTGCGCGGAATATCTCCTATACAAGCGTCGTTTCTTTACGATATATATATATATATATATATATGGGATGAATTTCACAATAAAACACGTGAAATGAATGAATGCTGCAAATCCACAAGGAAAAAGAAAAACGATTCCAAGGCCTGACGAGGTGTAGCTTTGAATACAGGAAAGGCCTTGGAATCGTTTTTCTTTTTCCTTGTGGGTTTGCAGCATATATATATATATATAGTGGACCTAGTTTTAACCGTGTAAGGTGATAATGATTTAATTGTATGCAATGATTAATTGATGCAATGACTGATTGCTTATTAATGAAAGGCTATTTGAGTAGATCCACCATACTATTGGAAGTGACCGAAATGGCAGCGAGGTCACCAGCTTGGTTTACACCCAAGCAAATTAATGTTAAGGTTATAAAAGACACCTTATGGGTTGTGTTTTATTTTATTATGAAAATAAAGCCGTTATTTATTCACTGTGATATAACAAACAATTGACAGTAATTAATTGGTAGTTTTACGTTATGCTTATGACATAGACTTAGCTAATAAGATGAAATGTTAATAGCTTAATTGACACGTAATAAATAATGTACTCGTTGATGGTATGTAAATAGCATGCGACATGGAACATTGAATGGGCCTAGTAAATGATATAAAGAATGCACGTGCGTTTGGTACATTGAATGGAAAACATGACACTGATTAAGTAGGCTAAATGATTGCATGGATGCACAAGGAATAATTGATGCGGCCTAATAATAATGGATTGAAGTGCTTGCACAAATATCATTTATATATAAGAACATTATGTGATGTTAAATGATTACGTCAAGAGAATATTTAGTTAACACACAAATGACACTTGAATTGGATGACACGCCTACTGCGTTCGTTCACGAGAGTCAGTTGGAACGCTTGATTACACACTTTGGGAGTATAGCCTACCGTTCGGCGGTAGGCCAGGTAGGCTTCACAAGAGTACTTAGAATAGGAGGTACTTATCTTAGGACGATATAACCTTGTTGAAGGCGGGTTGAAGACGACCATTTTACGCAGATTCGAGTTGTCGTTGTCCGTTAAGCCTCTTGAGATGATGGATGTAGGCTTCGTGGAGGCCTGAGGTGATGTTACTTCTCGAGGTGCAGGCTGGCCTTATGATCTTGTAGGCGTAGGCCTGTGGTGCTGAATATATCTCGAGGAATGTGGAGAAACTTGAAGGCCGACCCGGCAAACCGCAGGCCCGAAGCGATTCCGGTTGGGCCTCGAAGGATTGCTTCTGCAGGCTGTCTGTAGATCTTACTTGATGATAAATTGTAGGCCTTGAAGGCCTTCCGGCCGAAGCCGGAAGGCGGTTGAAGAGATGGTATCGTACAGAGTAGTCTAACGAAATGGAAGCGCTAACGAAGTGAGGAGGAGTGAGAGTGGGTGCTCGCTTTTATACGTAGTTCCTGTGACGTAGGACTTCGCACCAAATCTTAAGACGCTTTGCCGCGCGTCCTTTAGTTTATAAAGGCTTACATTCGCGCCTTTTGGGAAGAAACAGACTTTCCATTGTTTGTTTGCCCACGTGTGTTCCAAGACTGTTTGATGGTAGCGTGGAAGGAAAGTATTTCTGTCTATTTGTTGGTCTATTTCTGTCGATCCGCTAATATATATATATATATATATACACTCGTATATGGAAAATATTAAGTTTCACAGGAGCTGGTTTTTGAAATTTGTTAAAAAATCCTGATTGGTCGGAATTGGTCACGTGGGAAATAACTAACCAATCTAAAACGATCACCTAACCTAGTGTATTGTGGTCTTCGTGAAACTTAATATTTGTTATATATATATTTTTTTTTTTTTAAGTTCGGGAAGAACCGATTCGCCTCTATTTAAAAGGCCATATCTCGGCGGAAAAACAAAGAAAAAGTGAGAAGAAAGACAGAGGAAAAAGAAAGGGTGGAGGGGACAGTCGAAGTGGAAAAAGACCAAAGGATGACAAGGACTGCAGGGTCGAGCCCCATCATCCTTGGGTGCTAGGGCCGGGAGGGCGCACGTGAAACCTCCAGGAACAAGCACGTACAAACGAGCACAAAGAGCACGAGCTTAGAACCCCTTGCGGGAATACACACACACACACACACACACATATACACACACACATATATACATATATATATATATATATATACACACACTAAAGTCATTTAGTACATTATAGTCGCTGCACACAAAAATAAAAATAATTATCTTATTAATAAGTTTACCCTTGAATTTTTTTCTCCAACATTTTCTTTAAATCTAATTGTATTTTTATAGGAGAAGCTCAAGCAAATTGTTTGATTTACATTAAATTAAAACTTGTACTGTATCATAACAATGATAAAGCTAAATAAAATTTTAATAAAGTACAAATTTTATGTAGTATTTAACTAAGAAGAAATTATTAATTATTGTATTGTGAGGACCTTTCTTATTTTATTTTTTCATTATGTATATTTTTCACCAAAATTTTATTAGGTTAAATATATACCAAAGTTAACTCTACTGTAAAGAGGAAATAGTATATTGTTAATATTATTATTATGTACGTACAGTTGACTTAAGAGTAACAGTTAAAAATGGATGTTGAAATGGATGGAATTAAGTTTCTTAGTCTATCACTCCTTATGTGAAGTGTCGGGTTCCAATTTATCCTGGAGTAACGTCCTTCCCCGGTGATCCTGAGAATGAAAAAAATTCATTCGTTCGTTGCTCCGGCGCCTTCGCTCAAGGGTGAGTTTTGACGACAAACAAGCTCGTAACACAAAGGATAGTAGTGTAACCAATGATGTCTTTCTCTTCGTATTAGCTTTGTTCACTTAATACTTCAATGAAGTAACTAATATTCTTTATCTTTGTAGTAATTTTAGAATTTACCTTTAAACCACAAATATAAATTTACAGTTTTATTACGAAACACCGTTTTTTTTTATACTTTTAATCTTATGTTCTTACACAGGTTATATTAAATTACATTTACGTTATATAACACTGTTCAACAAAGATCCTGTTCCTCTGGTAGTGTTGGGTGTTCCTTACTGACTTTTAGTGCTGATTTCGAAAATAAATGAAAATTTTCCATCACCCACAGTTATATACAGGGCGTCCCAAAAAAATGTATACACACTTTAAATAATTATAAAGGCAGTGTTTATTAAAATACATTTCATTTTCAAAATGTAATAGAATCTACAGACATTATTTAATTGTTTTGTCAACGCCTGTTTTCAAACTGACGTCCGTTCTGGTCCAGGCACTGCTGATAACGCGAAGCAATGGAATCGCAAACATCACGAAACATTTCGTTTGGTATTTGTGTGCATTCTCGTTCAATGGCTGCTCTCAATTCAGCGACTGTTGCAGGTTTTATAGCGTAGACTTTGTCTTTTAAGTATCCCCATAAAAAAAAGTCTAGTGGTGTGAGGTCTGGTGAACGCGGAGGGTATTCTACGAAACCCCTTCGTCCAATCCACATCCACATCGTGCCAAGTACCACTCGCAATACTCCACTCTTCGGTCCGGATCATCTTCATTAATAGCATGGACTAATCTTGGAATGTAACTTTTCCATTGACAGCGCTTCAAAATGCGTTGGACAGACGATTCTGAAATTCCTACCTCACGACTCGCTTGCCGCACAGATTTTCTTGGACTTTGGTGATACGTTTCCAGTACTCTTTCTTGCTTTGTGGGGCTTGTCGATGTCCGTGGTCTTCCGGAACGCTTCTTGTGGACATTCTGAACAGTTCCATCGGCTTCAAACTTATCTCTAATTCGAGTGATGGCAAGTCGCGTTGGTGGATCTGTTTGAAACTCCCTCCTAAACTGTCTTTGCACTTCAACTGCGTTTTCACACTTCCAGTAGCATTTTAGAATGAATTTCCTTTGTTCAAAGCTTAGTCTGACTGCCATTATTAATTCTAATGGGTTTAACTTGGAAAGAAAGAAACATCAATTGAGCTATCAGCTGTTAAAGTGTGTATACATTTTTTTGGGACGCCCTGTATATATACATTATCCCTCACGACTACTCCCATTCCAGTGATGGGCATCGATACATGAAAATCGCTAAAGCGATACCGATACATGAAGAACGTCTTAGGCGATACCGATACGCCGATACTTTTTAGATGTCTTAAGCGATACCGATACCGATACATGCATCGCCGATGCATGTATCGCCGGTACATTTTTATAATTATTCATTTAATATGTAGGTATTATATATTATTTTTATACTAGTAATTTGTACGCACTGTAAGTAAAATCAACGACATTTTAATGGGTTTTATAGATGTAAATAAAAACAATTGCTTTATTTAATGAAAGTATGTTTTAATTTTGTAGGATACATGAATGACTGAAAATATTACACTAACAATTAAAAGTAATTACTATTACCCTTCAAAAATACAAGCTGGCTAAACATCTGGTCAGACAGTCTATTCCTTTTTGGAGCGTGAATGTGACCAGCCAAACTAAACAACCGTTCTACAGGAGCAGAGGATGGTAGTGGTGTGTTATACTTCAGGAAGATCCGTAGAATTCCTGGGTACTGCCTCAGAGATTGGAGAGAATGACTTCCGTCACCCAGATACTGTAAAACTTCCATCTCAGTGGAATCTTGGGTTGCAGAGACATTAGTGGAAGTAGACTCATAACAGAAGAAATCATCTGCACTTCCGTCAGATGCAGCATCACTTAGTTGTTGCTGGGGGGGTCTGCTCGCTGAGGCTCTTAACAGCATTAACCAACATTTCTTGAACCCTCTTTTTGACAATGTTAGTATTAAATTTGCCTTTTATTGTCATCCACTTTAACTTGAACAGAGGATTTGAAGACGATGCCAGTATTGATGCTTTACACTCATGCGACGCATCAAGGCACAGAAACTTTTCAAACCGCTTAGTGAACCCTACTGTGACTGCATTGAGAAGTGGCTGACAATGACGCAATGGTTAATTAATCTCAATAACACAAGTACAAACGTGTTTAAACGTTGCGCCGTACTGTATGACGTGACCAGTAGAGTAGTACTGTCATTAAATAAATAGTTAATAATATTATTATTTATGTATATTCATAAATATAACTCAGTAGTGTCATATTATAACATCTATTTAAATATTTAAAAATTCTTATTAATGTATCGATGTATCGAAGTATCGATTTTTTTCGATACAGTTAAGAAAATTGACCTTAGCGATACCGATAAATCGATACTTTTGTCAAGTAGCTAAAGCGATACCGATACCGATACAAAAGTATCGATCGATACGTATCGGCGATACATGTATACTGCCCATCACTGCCCATTCCATTGTTTCTAGTTGTACCCCTCATTTGCTGGCAAACCACTGGTCTCCCCATTAAGTGCAAATCATCTACTGCTATTTTAGCCATTTTCAGTGCCACTACCATCTCGGCCCCAGTACCTCCCAAAAAGTGTAGTTCTAATGTTGCCAATTATAACCTACATGTTCATCTTTTTGAAACAAAATTCAAATTCAGTTTGTTAAAAAACTATGGGTGATGGAAACATTTCGCATCCATATTCGTGTTCTGCGTGCAAAAATCTACCAGAATCACCCTATTTTACTTGAAGAACAGAAAAAAGTTATAATTTGTTGTCCAGTGTAATTAATAATAGGGAATAGGTTTTTATCGGAATTCAAGTAGGCCAAAGGAAATGAAGAATATGGCTTAGCGCGGGACGCGAATAAGTTTAGGGCCTGAAGGAAAGTTTCGATCAAGTATACCCTAGGGCAGTGATGGCGAACCACCACTGACCCACGAGGCAATTTTTAGTGACCCACGAGCTCTTATTTAAATAAAATATGACTTTAATTTTTAATATTTTCTGCCTTACAGTTTTAAAATTATTTTATTCTCCCACAGAAATAAACAGCTGATACACATTGAAACGTTTTTAAACGTATAATATACGTTTAAAAACGTGTGTGTATGTATGCCAACTTATAATTCATCCAATTCCCCCATACTATTCAATTTGAAGACCTTCAGTTATTAGCTTTTCATTGGCTTGACATTGGTAATTTAGAAATGGAATTAGTTGAATTCCAAGAAAGTGCAGTATGGAAGACTAAATTTATTGATCTTAATCTGAAGTTACAAGAAAAGGAATTGGAGTCGTCAATTTTGGATGTAATCAGAGAACAACAATCAATAGAAAGAGTAGAGAATCTTATTCTTACAGAATGGAACTCTTTACCAAATTCATTTGCATCAATGAAAAAGCTAGCATTAGCTCTGCTAACAATGTTTGGTTCATCTTATTCATGTGAACAGTTGTTTTCCTCCATGAATTTGTCAAATCCACTACTAGGAATCGCCTTGGCACAGATATGAGTGCTGCATGTGTGAGACTAAAAACAACTAAATATAAACTTCGGATCAAAACATTAGCAGCTAAAAATCCAACAACAAGTTTCTCACTAAAAATAGTACGTAAATAAATTATTATGACCCAATTTCGTTTTTTTAAAATCTAAAGTAACAGAAATGACCAGCCAGCAAAAAAGGTTCGCCACCACTGCCTAGGGCGTAGGAGAGAATTGAATTTAATTTACTGTTGTTAGAAAATCTAAAAGGGGAAGAACCATTGTTATCCCAAAGCGATATGATGACTAAGCTCATTAATGCATCAGTGCTTGTATACATTAAGTAAGGTTAGTGAAAATTTGTCATTTATTTCAGAGCTAACATTTTTTGGCTCTTGTGGCATAATTTTCGGGCACTGGCAACGTTCTTTTTATTTTTTTTGTTGAATATGGCACTGATAGGGCGTGGTCTTATAGATAACTCTCTTGCAATTCAGGTTGGTAGTTTAGATACAGGATTGTTGCATCATGGAATAGTGCAGGTTGTATTGTTGTTGCAAGGTTTAGAAAGAAGACCATAAACAGTACCTTTTTTTAATTTTATACTACTGAAGCCTAAAGTAAGCCCATGTCGAGTTGACAACCCTGAGGTAGGACCGAATAGGACCTCCAAGTCTATAAAATCTGTTTTAATCTAGCTTAACTTCGGTTATAAGTTAAGATAACCCAGAGCTTGGCCATTCAAGGCTCAGCTGGCATTCCCAACTCTCGTAATCCTTCGTAATCGGATTTCTAGCCTAAGACTGAGTCAGTGACCATCTTTCGGCAAAGTTCTGATCATGAAATTGTAGCCTGAATTAGGCCCGTACGGGTTGAGCGTAATTTTGGTTAAAGTCCCAGGGTAAAAATTTTGGTCGCCCAATTTAAAAACTTGGCCGCCGCTCGTCTGTGGTTGTTTTAAGTCCACATTTGGTTTTATTGTTCGTAGGTGAAGGTTGCAGACTTCACTGTACCAGTTACTTGGGTGGAAATTTTGCTCCTCCAGACTGATAGTTGGTCAGAACCCCAGGCACAATTCAGGTTGTTTGGTAAAAGGCAACTTTGAGTTTGGTCAGTTTGATTAAGTATTTTGGCCAATTCAGCTGGCACTGAGCCCAATTGTCTGTTTGCATTGAAGATGAATTCAGCTGAACTGAAAACGTTTAGAAACAAGAGAAGGGCTAACAAAGAGCTAATTACTGCCACTATAGATTCTGCTACAGAACAAAAGAATTTAATCTCGGTGACTTCACAGCTTTTCATATTAGACACTAAAAAGGAGTGCTCTAGAGCAGGGGTCGGCAACCCTGGCACGCGAGGTGGTTGTCCAAGGCACGCCAAATGATTCCCAAAAAATTGAAATTTAAAAAAAAATTTGAAATTATTAAATTATATTAAATTATTATATTAAATATTATTATATACTGTATTATATATTGTATATTACATATTGAAATTAAAAAATTATAAAGGATAGTATCAAACTGTCCTTATGTCCTTTTTATATACTTCCTTTTAATTTAAAAAAAATACTGATAAACACGTCATTTTATCATATTATATATTGAAATTAAAAAATTATAAAGGATAGTATCAAACTGTCCTTATGTCCTTTTTATATTTCCTTTTAATTTAAAAAAAATACTGATAAACACATCATTTTATCTGATTTACTGTATTTGAGTAGTGAGATGGCAATGGAAAAGTGACTGTGTATTTTTGGTTAAAATACAAATCAAAAGCGCATTTGATTTGTTTGTTGGGATTGAAATAGAGCGGACCTTTCTACGAAATATGCATATGAAAATTATATTATAGTTGGCACGCAGGGCCGTAAAAATGTTGGCATTAATTGTAAACTGGCACAGTGCGTTCAAAAGGTTGCCGACCCCTGCTCTAAAGAAGTAAATGTTAAGATTGAGACTCTTGTAGAAGAGGATGAAATGGAAAATAAAATCATTCACTCTGAAGAGACTATTGATGACATAATTAAAACACACCACAGAGCAAAAGAGTTTAGCAGTTCAGTAGGCTACAGTTAGATACCAGGTCTAATACTGAAACAAGCAGTGTTAATGAGGCTAAAGTTATGTGCATTTTATAATAAATATTTCTCATTGCTTAACTTGATTGTGAATTCCCAACGTCGAAATTTAAAGATTAAAAATATATGGGTTTGTTGACGCATGACCAGGGTGTTCGAAAAGTCCCGTCACCCCCTACAAAATGTACATATTGTAATACCAATTTTATTTTTGCGTGATTCATTGTATTTATATGTGGTAAGTGTAATTTAAGAAACAAGTCACTAGCAACAATTACTTTAATTACAGTAAATACAGTTACTAATTACAGTTACTACTCAAGAATATCTGTGTGTGCACCATCATTTTCGTAACAAAGGATTATGCGCGGATGACGGGCGGTATCGCTTCATGCAGAGATATTTTGTCATGTGATCTCTCATTGTGGACATGGGGACTGCAAGTTCTTGTGATCGTTTCCAAAGTGATTGTTTCGGTGAACGAGCCACCGATACAAATACACCTTCACATTGTTCTGCTCGCGTTGTTGGTCTTCCCGACCGCGGTCTGTCCTTGATGGATCCAGTTTCAAACAGCTTTTTCTCCCAGCGTAATACCGTCTTGTTTGGTGGTGCAACTTTATTGAATCTTGTGTTGAAATCATTCTGGATATCATGCATCGTTTTGCCAGTATGTGACCTTTCATGAGCTCATGTGCTCATCACTATCCTTTCCTCCAGAGTGTAAGTGGACTGGTCTGCCATTGTTCACACAACTCTAATACCGGGAAAAGAAAAAAAGAAATGTCAATGAACCACATATAAATTCAATTAATCACACAAAAATAAAATTGTATTACAATATGTACATTTTGTAGGGGGTGACGAGACTTTTCGAACACCCTGTATATAGCGTCAATTCCTTTTATTATTGTTATTATCAAGTCTTTACTGGTAAAAATAAAGGATCACCTGAAGATCAGGGCCCCCAGCCTGCTTTAAAGGCTAACTAACAAAAATATAACGACCTAACCTAACGAATAATAAAAGGAATTGACGCTATATACAGGGTGTTCGAAAAGTCTCGTCACCCCCTACAAAATGTACATATTGTAATACAATTTTATTTTTGTGTGATTAATTGAATTTATATGTGGTTCATTGACATTTCTTTTTTTCTTTTCCCGGTATTAGAGTTGTGTGAACAATGGAAGATCAGTCCACTTACACTCTGGAGGAAAGAATAGTGATGAGCACATGAGTTCATGAAAGGTCACATACTGGCAAAACGATGCATGATATCCAGAATGACTTCAACACAAGATTCAATAAAGTTGCACCACCAAACAAGACGGTATTACGCTGGAAGAAAAAGCTGTTTGAAACTGGATCTATCAAAGCCTTATAAGGCTACTAAAGAATGCTGGGGGCCCTGATCTTCAGGTGATCCAAAATAAATATTACAATCAATAATTTCAACAAAACTATCGGACTATTAATATTTATTTTCAGGTTTGATTTGGCCATTAAGCTTTATACTTTAGTGGGCTCTTAGATTAAATATAATATAAATCAAGCATTTCATATGTAGGTATTTTTGATAAGGTAATATATAAATATTATGATTAATTATGATTATAATTACAAGATAACAAAGTTATGGTTGTTTTTTAGGACCCCCAAATAAACTTACAGCTGATATGATAAATTAATTACGAGACGTATACATTCAATCTTGGTCATTGTAATAGTTAGGAAAATCACGATACTAAGAATTAACAACAACACTTATAAAGACAAGTTATACAACACTGTATTCACATTTAATTTCTAAATGCATTAGTACGATTTTAGTATTCCTTTATTAATATTAAATTTCAACTTTTTCTTTAAATACATTTACGTTGCTGATCACGCCTTCTTCATATACTCAAACAGCGATCTTGCACCCCTTAATGAAGTGGTAATGAAAAACATCACGATATTATGTGAATGGATAAAAGACGACAAATTATTCTTAATTAAAATTGAAATTTTTTTTTTTTGATAATCACAAAAAAGAAATTTGTATCGAGTGTAGGACAAAAGTCCCCGAGGACAAAAGCCCTCTAAGACAAAAGCCACCTAGGAAAAATAATAATAAGGATTTTTTAATCATTATTTTTATTCTTTATTATTACAGTTTATGTTTATAGTTCGTAGCTTATGTATTTTGGCTCTCGTCATTTTTGTTTAAACTAACGAAAATATCACAACTTAACCTAACCAATCATCAAGAGCGTACAGTTGACCTAACTGGGCATTCAGTTGACCTAACTGGGCATTCAGTTGACCTAACTGGACATTCAGTTGACCTAACTGGACATTCAGTTGACCTAACTGGACATTCAATTAACATAACAGGTTAATATTGGTTATTTCACCTAAATATCTTCTGATCTTTTCAGATTAGATGTGACACCTGACTTGCCCTACCCAGCAATTTGTCCAGGGGGCTTTTGTCCTAGGGGGCTTTTGTCCGGATCCGATTTATATCAGACCTCGATATTATTATCGACTTGCGCACGATGTCACGTTTGAATGGGGGGGGGGGAATATTAGGAGTTACGCTTGATAACAAACTCTTTTCGATAACATACTGAAAATATTGATCATAAACTCTCGAAATTTTCATTTATTTTAACAGAATTATATTCCCTACCCACAAATACAGTTAAAACGCTATACTTTTCTCTGCTCGTCCACACTTCACATTTAACATTACCGTATATGGAAGTGCGTTTTATTTAAATCATTAACTCTTTAATCATAAGCCAAAAAATAGTTATGAGAAAATAAATAAAATTTAGGAGCAAATGTAGTTTACGTCTCCCTGTGGTGCCTACATTATCCTAGTGTAGTTTGCGTTTCCCAACTTTGTTCGCGTATACCTAATCAAATAAAACGTTAAAACTAACGAAAATATTACGACTTTACCTTACCAATTGTCAATTTATATATATACACACACACACAGTATATATATATATAAATTGACGATTGGTTAGGTTAATATTTTCGGATCACCTGAAGATCAGGGCCTCCAGCCTTCTTTAGTTAGCCTTAGAAAATATCACGACTTAACCTAACCAATCGTTAGGTCAACTGTACGCCCTTGACGATTGGTTAGGTTAAGTCGTGATATTTTCGTTAGTTAGCCTTATAAGGCTAACTAACGAAGGCTGGGGTCCCTGGTCTTCAGGTGATCCATATTTTCGTTAGTTTTAACCTTTTATTTGATGGATTCAATTAAAAAATGTCTCCTATAGATCCTAGTGTAGTTTATGTTCCCCAACTTTAACCTGATGTATTTTGTGTCCCCTTTTGCGTCAGGGGTACGTAAACTACACTTGCTCCAAAATTTATTATGCTCAGACATCAAATCTTTAAGCAACTGCGCATATTAAAATTTAAATACATGTTTGAAGTACACCTCCTTAATGCTCAGTTACGAAACTATCAAATACGTCACAAACATCGAATAAGATACACGGAGAGTCACTATGTCTTAAAGGCAAATTATACTCTTCATTGTAGTAGAAATTCTTACATCTACTTAGCGGTGGAATTATGGAACAAACTACCGGAAGAATTAAAATCAATTAATGCTCACTCATCTTTTCTAAACAATTAAATCTTAAGAAATTGTTGAAGTTACTGAAGGAAGGCCTTAGTGGTACTTGTAGGTTATCTCCCCCCTACCAATTCTGACAATAGTTTCGTTAAAACTAAAGAAAATATCACGACTTAACCTAACCAATTATCAAGGGCGTACAGTTGATCTATTAGTAAAGAGTAAATACTATTCCAGAAACAAACAATGTTATAATTAATAATAGATCAACTGTACGCCCTTGATAATTGGTTAGGTTAAGTCGTGATATTTTCGTTAGTTTTAACAAAAATATTCTGTCAAAATGGGGGGGGGGGGGGGGGTAACCAACAAGTACCGCCTTAGTCTTAGATTTTAAAAATAAAATATATACGATAAGTGACATTTCTTGAATTTTGTAGAAAGGAAATAGTGATAATTGTTATTACTATTTGGTGCTGTTGTCATTATTAAAATTTTCATCATGACCTGATCTATCACATCACAGACATCAACTGTCAGAATGTGTAGCAACCCTTTACGATGCTAACCCTTTTCTAAGTTAATGTACTGAAATGATAAATGGTTAAAATACAATACAGGATGTCCTAGTCTTTAATTAAGTTATTATTATTATTATTATTATTATTATTATTATTAGTTTTTAAGTCTTTAAGTCTTGCTAAAGGCAGTTTACAACTGCATAGAGTATACGTAATAATGTTGAGGAATATCGTGTGACCATAAAATTTAGGAATTATTTTTGATTATTATTAAATACAAACGTATAAACAAATGTTTATTTATTCAGAGGGTTAAAGCATATTTGCAACTGTATTTCCTTGATACAATACATAAAATAATTACATGTAAATTTTAAATGATATTTCCTTTTCATACATCAAATGTAGTATCGAGTATTGCATATGGAGGGAGAAAATGGGACTGCTTTTTCCCCCATTTTCATTTTAATTTAATTTTATTTATTTTGGGGAGAGGCTCGTATTGATAAAAACAGTGTATTTAGTAAGGGGTCATTAAAAACCGGAGGCGTTGCATTAGGTCCTGTCTCGACCAATGGACCTTTTATAAATATTTTTCGATGAAATATTTTTCCTCAACTTTTGGACTGTGATTATAAATGAACTATTGGACTGTGATTATACATGATTATCTAAAGCGTGTGATATAATTTACCACTTATTTTATAAATTTAATAACTAACTTAATTAAAAGTGCTAAACTAATTTCTAAAATATTTAAATTTTAGGATCACCTGAAGATCAGGGCCCCCAGCCTTCTTTAGTTAGCCTCATAAGGCTAACTAACGAAAATATCACGACCTAACCTAACCAATCGCAACTGTACGTCCTTAACGATTGGTTAGGTTAAGTCGTGATATTTTCGTTAGTTAGCCTTATAAGGCTAACTAACGAAGGCTGGGGGGCCCTGAGCTTCAGGTGATCCTGAATCAGTAACATTTTTCTACGTCTGATTTAACTTTACTAAAATTAATGCAATTTGTTAAGGAAATATATTATAACTTTTGCAAAGTTATCAATTCACGCAATTCCAAAGGCATATATTTACCAGTACAAAATATTGGTTGTACAGTATAACACTCCTTATTAAGGAAGAAGATCCTGCACTAGCAACTAATGATATAGATTACTGTGTTCATTAGCTGTATTCAGTAAAAATTGCGAAAACTAAAAAAATAAGATAAATAATTTAGATTCGCAAAATTTGTTATCTTCTCATTATCATCTATTTTGTTATCTCCTCATTATCATCTATTTTGTTATCTCCTCATTATCATCTATTTTGTTATCTCCTCATTATCATCTATTTTGTTATCTCATCATCATCTATTTTAAAAATGTTTTCAGTAAAAGTTCAGGAACGAACAAAATTGATCGCATCTTGTTAAAATACAGGGTGAATCAAAAGTACATTTTGATCTTTATCAGTATTTGTTAACTTTTTGCTAATCCCGTCTTACTATTTCGTTTAGTTTGTACAGAGACATATATTTTTGGCTCCTTGCCTTTTCTCTTCATTTGCTGATGAGGTGTACTGTTGAACACACCAAAAGACCCTGGAATCGCTTTTCCTTCTCCTTGTATGTATGTATTATATATATAAGCTTTTAGTAACATTTTGGTTTGCTTCCGCCCGAATTGTTCATTCTGACGAAGGTCAAGCTTTTCACTCCCTCTTAGACCTACAGTTTAACATGGAATTCGAACCACACCCGAGCAGCAACACAGCGTCTTAACCACATGGGCTACCCAGGGTACCCATTTATCTACCAACCACTTTCTTTATTGTGTAGAAGGATGAACAGCTGGGTTTGCTGCGCGCCACCTGCCGTCACCGGGTCTCGATCCCGGGGCCGATGGATTTGTAGTCAGCGACGCTAACCACTACACCACCGAGGCGATATTTTACACATATATGATGTAAACCCACAAGGAAAAAGAAAAATGATTCCAAGGCCTTTCGTGTATTCAGAAGTACACCTCGTACACCCTGACGAGGTGTACTTCTGAATACACGAAAGACCTTGGAATCATTTTTCTTTTTCCTTGTGGGTTTACACCATTCATTCATTTATTTCACGTGTTTAATTGTGAAATTCATCCCATATATATATATATATATATATATATATATATATATATATATATGATGAAAAACAAAACCACGAAGGAAAGGAAACACAGAATGGTGCTCAAGCGCTTTCGTCTAATAACATCCTCAGGAACACTGAGGATGTCATTAGACGAAAGCGCTTGAGCACCATTCTGTTTCTTTTCCTTCGTGGTTTTTTTTCATCATAAATATTTTTCACGTGTTACTTTCGTGAAATGATTGCTCCCCCCTGCACAGATGAAACTAATAGAGGTACAAAAAAACTGATTGTTGCATCTTTTAGACAATTTAATTCTACGTCTAAACAAAACCACTCATTAGTTGGTGTTGTTTCCTTGTGCTTGGTGGACGGCTTCAAGTCGGCAAGAGTAGGAGGTGAGGAGAGACTCGAAAAGGTCAGTGTCATACTCAAGATTTCGGAGGATTGTTTCGATGTGCTGCTCCATGGTCTGGCGGCAGAATCTTTCAGGATCCATCCTGAAAGACCGAGTGGAATCCCTGATGCTTGCTGAACCACCAGCCACCCGATTCTGCCACCGGACCATGAAGCAGCACATCGAAACAATCCTCCGAAATTTTGAATACGACACTGACCTTTTCGAGTCTCTCCTACCCTTGCAGACTTGAAGCCGTCGGCCAAGCACAAGGATGCAACACCAACTATTGAGTGGTTTTGTTTAGGCGTAGAATGAAATTGTCTAAAAGATGCAACAATCAGTTTTTGTACCTCTATTAGTTTCATCTGTGCAGGTGGGGGCAATCATTGTTTGCCACCCGTTATGAAAAGGAAAATAGATTCCAAAGCCTTTCGTGTAATCAGCAACAAACGTCTTTAATATCCCGTGTATATATGTGTGTGTGTGTGTGTGCGCGCGCGTGGGTGTGGGTGTGAACAAAGCTGAAAAATGATTTTAGTTTGTATTTTCATTATTTGTTTGTTTCTGTTTATGCGAATAATAATAATAAGGAGGATTTATAGCTTTCGATATAAATACGAGTACAATGACCACATTGTTTAATTAAAAAATATACAGCTAAATGTATTCAATAACTCCTCCCTCTTTTTTGTCATCGTGTAGCCATGCATTTTTCGCTATAGAAGGAACGTTTGTACTTCAAATTTTTTCTGTGGAACCCCTGGAAAGCACATGCGGCCCCATAAGAGTCCTAGGACCCCCGGTTGTGGAACGCCGGTTTCGATGATGTACGACAGGACTGATAAGTAACTTGGACAATACTGTTGTCTGAAATTTAAATTCTTCGCATCAGGCTGTATTGAGCATGTATTTTTACCTCCGGGAGACTGGAGACTAGGGTTGGCAGTGTTGCGAGCTTGCTGCTCCAGGCCGGCTCTATTGCTGAGAGTGACCCCCGGTTCCAGCTCCACTGCTCTACTAACCCAGTTCCAACTCCAGAGACGCTCCACTAACCCCAGCTTTATATCCTAAATTAAATACTACACGCACATTCGTACACTCAACATCAGCGGCCCGGTTTGTTTACAACTAGTGTTTTACATGCTCAAAGAAAACTGTTCAACGTCAAACCGTCCAAAACACCAATCGCTAGTGATCGACTCCCATCCCCTAAACTTGCTGACATTCACTCTACTATAAGTGGAGCAGCGCCAGGATTCAGCTCCAGCTCCAAGTTCCGGAGCGATCCGATAAGTCTGGCTTCAGCTCTGCTCCGGCTCCACAATCCCAGCTCCAGCTCAGGAGTTCCGGCCCAGGAGCAGAGTTTAAAAAATTGTCCTGTTCCACTCCGGCTCCGAATCTTGGAGCTGGAGCACTGCCAACCCTACTCGAGACATTATGATTAGCAAACATTTGCGAAGCTGAGCATTGTCGTGTATTAGTATTTTTTAATAAAGAAGATAATAATGTCTAATAAGAATTTAATGTTTTGTTTAATAAAGAAGATAATAATGTTCAATAAGAAATTTAATGGTGGTTTGTACGTAAATAAGTTAATAATGTTTTGTTTGAAATTAAGTATATAAAGTACTAGTTGGCTAAACCTGAAATGGGCCAAGAGAAGGAAGGATGCCCCAATTGAGTTTTCGGGCGGGCGTCTTCGTTAGGCGTTTGTTATTAATATGTTAGTGCGAATTTAAAATATTTAATTATCTCTTTCCACGATAAAATGTTAACGATGGGGTCCGCACTCGTGTTCCCCCGTAAATAGTAATAATAGTAATTTATCCCGGTTCCTTTTCTTTTCAATAATTGCAACTTTGTTTTCAAATCTAATAATTATGTTAAGCGTAGAATTGTTGAATTTAGTCTTATAGGCTCTATACAAAATTCTAATCTATCCGATGGTCAATTCTCTTTTAACAAAATTATGTAATAAAATTAAGAATTTTGTAACATTACCTTCCAAAAATCCAACAGGCAACACGGGTACATCCATCAGGTCAAAGCTGGGTCGGAGGGGTCACTTAACTATACTCTGATAAGACGATGGGAAGGGTCAGTCAGCTAACCCCTGATAAATAATTAACTTCCAGGTGTATATAAACTCTGTTCTTTGTTTATACGGTCATTACCAATTGAGAAGGGCTCGCGAGGAGCCGAAACTGTATTTGTGTTAAGAAATATAAAAAAATTTACATCTTCTTAAAGAGTGGTTTCCTTCATCATATATACACCCACTACTTACCTTACACACACTACCACTACTTACCTTATACTCATTTTGTATATATTATATATATATATATATATATATTGTCGTGCATTTTCACTTCCCTAATATTTCAAAATTATATATATATATATATATATATATATATATATATATAGAGTAAATTCATAAAATTACATTATAATGCTACAGGTGCCATAACTGTAACGTCACAGTGTTAAGGGTTTGGCACTGTTTTTCCTCTACGCATGCGTCCTAAGACAACGTGATCAATATCGACGCATGCATGAAAAGCAAGATGTTGTCAGTAACACAAACGAGGTGAGAAGGGGTTGATGTGTTTGCTCTACAGGGAGAGACTCGTGGAAATTTGACTTTAAGATAGCGGGACCAGAAAACTCGCATTTTCTCCCCTCGTTTAGCAGCGTTTTCTATAACCATCCAATCTTTCACTTCCTCAATTTATATTGTTTTTAAAAAACAAAGGTTCTTTTCAAGTAATTTTAAAAGTTGTATAATGCTAAAATATAATCTGGGATTAAGTTTATGTATTAAGTAAAAAGGAGAAAAATTTACTACAAACAACATACCTTTAAAAATTGGGCAAAATCGATATACTTTTTTAAAATAAGGCAATAAATTGAAAAAAAAAGCAAAAACTAAACATTTTATTTTCGTAAAATTTTAACTATATTTTAATCATTAAATGTGAAAAAATACAAACGCAACTTTTAGAATATATTATTTAATAATAATTAATAAATAATAAAGGAAACGCTATTTTTTAGATGTAAAAAATAAAAAGTTAAAAAAATGAGATAAAACCACATTTTATCAAGGTAAAAACCGTCCAAGTAAAGAAAAAAAAGTCCTACAAAACATCAGAACTTATTTATATAAAATTGTTGAAGATTTAATGTTGAATAATTCTACACATTAAACATTTAAAAAGTAAACATAAGTTTATACAAATCAGTATATTAAGCATAACTATAATTTTGTACATATAAGTATAAACATTAAATTCAGAAGTGTATATACATACCCACATACAACATATATATATATATACACACACACCAAACAATTACATGCCTGCATACGAGTAAAGTGCATAGATAAAGTACATAGATATGTATATTTCTATATGAACTGTAATAGAAATTAATGCAAATACAGTATATATATATATAAAAGATAAAAAAAAATCTCCCAAATAAAGGACTATATAAAAACAGCGTATAAACATGATTGGATTAGTAACATCTCTCAACTTTTTACACTTCTTCCTCGTAGTAGCTCTTCCGAATGAAGGTAAGACGTAACTTTAATTAAAAACTTCAAATTTTTTAGGCGTTTTTCGTATCACAAGAAAAACACCATTAATTAAAAAGTATGTCGTAATAATAATAATAATAATAATAATAATATTAATAATAAAGTCTAAATATGGTTTACGAAAAAGTGTTTTAGCAAACTGAAGAATTGCTATGAATAGGTACAAATATTGATAAGTGTGTTCTCCACATTTTGTACCTTAGTTTCGATTGAAGGTCAAGTTAAAGGTGAAGCGATAGAAATACAACGAAATTTAGTATAATTTTCGCTTCTCATTGACGAGGACATTGTGCATTAAAATAATGAGCTGATGTGTAAGAAGGGGTCATATATATATATATATATATATATGCGCCTCGGTAGTGATTAGTGATTACGAATCCATCGGCCCCGGGTTTGATTCCTGGTGATTGCAGTCGGCGCGCAACTAACCCAGCTGTTCATTATTCCCCACAAAAAATAATGTTGGTAGCTAAATGGATACCCTGGGTAGCCTTGTGGTTAAAAATGCTTGGTTGCTGATCTGGCGGTCGTGAGATCGAGTCTGGACAAGGATTTGTAATTTCTGACCGCCCGTGGATCGTGGTTCGGATTCCACGTTAAGCTGAGGTCTACTAAGGTGGAACAGCAAACTTGACCTTCGTCAAAATGAACAACCAAGGTTAACCAAGGCTATATATGTATATACTATAAAGTATGAAAGCTTTTATTTTTATTTTGTCTTTACTATGCATAAACATATATAATATATATATATATATATATATATATAATCGCGAGAAAGTGTAGCTTGAGTCATTGTTAAGTTGAAATTTGAGTGTTTCCGCTTCTGTTAAGTGCCACTACGTCACTCGAGTGCCAAAACTAGTGAAAATTTAACCGAGTAGAACTGATGAGGAGAGAGGAGCAGTGAAAACGTCTTCCCCCGATCGTCAAGGACATTTTTAATCGAGGAACTGCGGAAAAGAATTTTTCACAGAATTAATAAATATTAATGAAGGGAACTGTGTGGAAGCGTTTTATATGCAGGTGTTGCAAAAAAGGTGTTGAAGGGTCTTTAATTAATTTTGAACGATGTTCGAATTGCGATTTAAACCACGAGGAATGTCGTAATAATGTAATTAAGGTGTCGTTCTGTACCCAAATTTATTTTTTAGTTGAAGAGATTATATAAAATATAAAATTAAATAGAATGAAAAGCAATTATTCTTCGTCTCCCACGCCCGTGTCGGGGAAAAACAACATGTAATTAACCAATATATATATATTGGTTAATTGGTTTTATTTATATATATATATATATATATATATTATATATATGGTTAATTGGTTTTATATATATATATATACACGTTTGGAAATAAGGTTTGGTAGCGGTGTCTTCGTTTTCTAATTTCTAGGAAATTAGGAAAAATTATTGCTTTAAGTATGAAATAGTGAAATAATAGTTAATAGTTTTAATATAAAATATTTATTAGTTAAGTAATGAAAGATTAGAAATGCTTAGGTATATGCATATAGGTATTTTCGGAATAGAACTCCCAATCTTTTATCTTTCTGAAGAAGAAACTCCAATAATAAAATATACATCCATTATAAAATAATGGCCAAATAAAAATAGGGACATTTTTTGGTGGGACACTCTATATATATATATATATATATAATATATATATATATATATATATAGTTGTAGTGTTTTTGCACGGAGATCTTTATTAATTTGGTGAAGGAGCGTTAGTCGTTTTATTGAGTTTTCCACCTCGCATAGCCGACTGGTACAGTTCTGAGTAGAATTAGCCGTCTTGACCGGACGGAAAACTGATAAACTCTTAAATTAATCGTTAACAATTTTGGAAGCCGGAAAATTTGGAGAAAAAATTACGCAGTCATTTTAGAATTGAGGAAAATGTACATAAAGAGGAAAAGTGATAAAGAGAGGAAGAGAGATTCAAAGCTTTAAAAGCGTGGAGGGAAAGGGGAAGAAAGAGAGGGTGGGTTCTATAGCAACAGTAACTTCTTAACGAGGAAACATGGCAACGGAAGCACAGCAACGGGTGAAGTGGTTTTTGCGCAGATAACCGATAAATAGTATTGTAGGCCCCTATATACACTATAATATTTAATATGAAGTCGTCAAAGAGTGAAAGGTCGCGTTATATCTACTATGCCGCTTGTACGACGGAGACTGCAACGAGACCTCGCTGCATTTCCTATCCTATCTCGTACTTTGTCCCATTCTGTTCTTAGCCTATCTCGACCTAATCTAATTTAATAACCTTGACTATCCTACTCTTTCATACATTATCCTATTCACACTTAACGGGAGTTTGAACCGCTCGTTCTTACCGAGCAGAGCTGGGCACTTGCGGCATATTTTGCGGTACTGCGGTACTGCGGTACTACCAAACTACCAAACCGGGACCGCATAACGCAGTACCGCAAAGGATCGCTGAAAGTACCGCAGTACCGCTACCGCATTCAAATTTCCGCGTACCGGTTTGGTAGTTTGGTAGTACCGCAGTACCGCAGTACCGCAAAATATGCCGCAAGTGCCCAGCTCTGTTAAATACCGAGTACGTTCGCTTGATCTACGCCTATCATATTCTATCCGATCATGTCATATCTACTTTAGCTATCGAAAAACATCGCAGCTCTAGACACGACTGATTCGAAGCCGTTATCTTCTAGCTCTGTGGCGGTTAACTAAACTAACTAAAATTTAATTTTTTAAGGACATGGATTATTATCAGCATCATTGCATTATTTCGCCAAGTTTACTCCAACTGAAGATTGGTTATTAATAATCTAGATGTTGAAACCAAACTCGTTAACTTCGGCTTATAAAATCAAAAGGCTGGGGTTAAGCCTAACTAAACCTAGCGCTGTTTATGTATGTCTCCATTATAAAATAAAGTAACATCCCCAATGTAGCTACGACCTTACATTATTCATACGAATAACACACGTAAACCGTTGTAAAACTTCCCTAAGTTATAAAAGAATACAAATATATACACATAAACATACAAACTGACTGATAACAATGAGGTGTACGTAGGTTTAATTACGTACTATAGCGAAGTTAACATATCCCTCGTATGACTTAAGGTTAAATACGACCAGCAAATAAATTGATATTGAATACGAAGTTTAAATAGATACTGTCTTAATTATCGGTTAACCGGGTATGACCGGCTATGAAGAAATGCCAGTCACGATAATTTTAACTGAAGGTGTAAGCCAATTTTACCACGAAAGTTTTAATGGAGACTTACGAATGTTTACAACACAAAGATTAACTACTAAAATATAAACAATGAAAATAATACAGGGTGATTCAAAAGTCAGGTTACATAGGGCTTTTCTGTTTCTTTGCAGGTAAATGAGTTATGAGATGTTATCGAAGGAGGAGCGCATTGATGTGATATTCCTAGCTGGCTGCACAAGTGCATTGCCGTTAACGGTGGCCATATCGAACATGTGATGTGACTATTCCCTGTATTACATAATACAGTATATCCCTATGTAACCTGACTTTTGAATCACCCTGTAGTTTTCTAACAAGGGAAAACAATGTAAATGATGATTCATCTCCGAAAAACAAGTGAGAAAGATCGATTCGATACCATATTCATTCCCAAGCTGATTTTCTCGAAGGAAGGTTTGAAAGCTAATCATCAGGATTGCGCCTATTTCGAGCCTACCCGTGGATTGTATAGAAAATTAAATAATGATAAATACAATAACTCGTAAAATGTAAATCTTATCATCGATTCTGTGCATTTGTGTTGTTTTATTTGATATTAATCAATAAATATCTGACAATTTATTGACAAATGATTCTTGAATCCAGCAATTTTTCCCCAAATCTAGTAAATTTTTATCGATTATCTAGCAATAATTTCCGACGCCTTTCTTACCCTACCTATCCCAGCCAAGCCTTATCCATCCTACCATGTCCTTACCTTTTTTTAATCCTATCCATCTTATTCTGCTTTATCATAGCCTGAACTTGCCCATTTCACTTCCTATATCATTATTTATACACTGTTGTAATCTTTCAAATTACTGGGAGGTTATAGGGTGTAATTACTACATGCTCAATTATTTGTTTAAAGTCTTCTAAATCTGTAGTTGTAGTTGTATAGACAGTAATCTTCTCCCAAAGGTAGAACCTATGGCGTAAGATCGGGTGACCTATGCCATTAGTTCCCAACCTTTTCTGACTGAAGTCACCCCAGTACCATCTGTTTTCTTTTTCCCGGTACCACGAAAGATTTTATTCTCCTACTGTTCAACATCCATTTCCCCTCCCGAACTTCCCTCCCAGTTCCCCAACACCAAGTAATTTCAAAATAAGCCTATATAGTTTCCTTATGAACACACTAAATCGCGAATGTTTTGATTTACTTAAAATTTTCATATGTTCACTAACTTTTCAATTTTCAGTTATTTTTGTCACTTTCATGAAATTTCGCCGCACCCCAGTTCGGAAACACTGAAATACCGGCCTATGCAATGGCCAAATGGGCTATCGAAGAAAAATTACTCGTTTGGGGGTCTCGATCCTGTTCTTCATGCATGGGGATTATTTCGTCCCAAATTCGCCAGTTATGTTCGTTAACTTCACCACTGACGTGGAAAGTACTGTAGCTTCGTCTGAGTAACACAATCCACCAAGAAATGTTGGATTTATTTTTATCAAATCCATCAGTTCAGAATGATTATGGTAGACGCCGTCTACCATAATCATTCTTCGTATGTGTTTGAACTAAAGTCATTTCGGAAGGGTACAGATGACGATTATTTCGCACAACATTAAAATTCTCAGTTCAATGAAAGCACGACGTACATATGTTTTGGGATTTCGACCAAAAAATTCATGGACACAGGAACACGTCACGGCCAAAGTATGGCCTTCCCGATCGCGGTAAATTATAAAAGTGAACTTTTTTCTTAAACTTTGTCATCCGCCTGTGTAGTGACATTTTCGAGGGTGGGTCCTTTCCATACTTTTTCTAAATTTCTCTGAACTGTTGTTATAGATTCCTACTTAACTTCCATTAACACGCACTGTGCCTTCTCTACAGTCGCCATTTTTGTTGGTGGCGTTTAGCATTGACGTAATTCCTTCACAGCTGCCATAGACTAAAATAAATTTAGAAGTGTTCTCTAAATATTTACGCTTAAGTGTTTTGTTAAGACTTTTTAAATTATCTTATTATTTACATTTCCAAATCGCAATAGGACTTTATTGTATGTATGCGCCTCGGTGGTGTAGTGGTTAGCGTCGCTGACTACGAATCCATCGGCTCCGGAATCGAGACACGGTGACGGCAGCGGCGCGCAGCAAAACCCAGTTGTTCATCCTTCCACACAATAAAAAAAAATTGGTTGGTAGATAAATGGGTACCCTAGGTAGCCTAGTGGTTAAGACGCTGGGCTGCTGGTGGGGCATGGTTCGGATTCCACGTTAAACTGTAGGTCTAAGGTGGAGTGAGAAACCTGACCTTCGTCAGAATGAACAATTCAGGCGGGCAAAACCAAAACTTAACCAAGGTTGTGTATTATTTTTCACTTTCATAAGGGTATTTTCTCTATTTATCTATCTATCTGTCGGGTTTTCCCTCAATCAAGAAAACCAATTTATAACAGACACAAATTTGCGGACACGAAGCCTATAAATGAAATGTAAAGATCTATTGTCATTCCTTCTTGTTTGTCGATTATCACCGAATTCACGAAATCTGTGAAGAAAATTTGACATTTTGTTTGACTGACGATTGACAAGAGGTGAATTAAAATGCAACGTTAACATTGTATAAGAACGAAAACAAAAGGTTTTATTTTTATTTCACTCTTTCGAATTTTTAGATTTTATTTTCATGTTTGTTTTGTAATCTGTTTAACTGTTAACTTCTTTGTACTTAATCACTAGTACTGAATACTTTTACGGTTATTCCTATATACTATTATTTAGAGCAGTGGTTCTCAAAACTGGGGTACGCGAGCGAATTAGGAGGTACGCGAAGGGGTCCTGAAAATATAACCCTTTTAATTTTATATATGATTAAAAAACAGCCACAAGCACACGGTGGTAAAGAAAGTAAAAATCCTCTATGTCTCTCGAAAATCCAGAAAATCCCGTGAAAGAATTCAGGGTACAGAAGAAGAAAAAGTTTGAGACACCGCTGATTTAGAGTATACCAATATTCAGGATTATATATATGCTAGCTTGTTTGAATCAGGGAGCGTGACCTTTTATTAAAAAACTGGAGCGATCGATAGCTTGATATTGTCCATCTAGAAATCGATTCCTTTAAGTACAAATTGTATGTAATGGATAAATGTTCAGTTTCTTACTTATCTTCAAGATGAACATCAAGCTTTTATATATTTTTTTCTATTCAGGAAGGAGGGTCACAGGGCGAGTGCCCGCAAAAACGCCCCCTCCAAGAAGGAGAAAGAGGAAATCAAGGCTCAGCGAGCGATGCCATTTTTTTTTTTAGAAATTTTGAAAAAGTTTGTGTAGTGTGTAAGACGCATGTTTGTGTTCTGAGGAATAGAGGGAGAAAAGTGTGTTCAGAGCGTGTTAAAACTGCTCATATGGGCAGATGAGACAACGTATAAAAGATCATCTAAGGAGGACAGTGATAGGAGAAACGGGAGTGTCAGCAGCACTACCTGTCTCCTGCCTAATGTACCCCACACCCCACCCGGAGTACTTCCCTGGTGGCTTGGTGTTTACAATCTCCTCCTGCAAATATATACAGTATACTTACTTTACTTACTTTATGTTACTTTATGAGGGTTTGAACGACGGTTTAGGTTCGACCTGCATATATATATATATATATATATCAGGGGTGATGCCAGGCCTTTGTGGATACTCAGGCTCAAACCTTTCAAGCATATATATATATATATATATATATATATATATAATATAAGCAAGGAACCACAGGGAAAAGGAAAATAAAACACGAAGTTCGAGCGCTTTCGTGATATATTCACATCTTCAGGGACAAGGGAGACAAGATGTGAATATATCACGAAAGCGCTCGAACTTCGTGTTTTATTTTCCTTTTCCCTGTGGTTCCTTGCTTATTAAAAAGATCACGTGCTGTTTGTGAATTGTTTGCATATATATATATATATATTTAGGAGAAATCCAATGACAAGGAGAAATGTAAATGCCATGAAAAGTCTTCTTTAATGCGCAACGTTTCGAGCAATACGCTCATCTTCAGGCTGTTTAATAACAATGTGAAATTAAAATCAATATTGAATGAAAAACAAAACAGAAAATTTCTATAACCTATTCGTAAAGACAAATTTTAAAAGACTGAGAAAAGAGGGTTAAATTCTAAGTTATACAGATTTATTTTCTTGAAATGTGTCGGACTTGCAGGATTTTCCCGAAATTTGTTTACTTCAAACTCTACCGTGATAATCTATATGACTCTGAATTTTATCAATCGTCCCTGGAATATTTATTAAATAATGAAATTAATTATAAAATCAAAATATCAGATTCGCATAACAAGTCTCTTGGGCATTATATAACTACTCTTAAAAATACCTTGTCGTTGTTGGACTATTTATTAATAATTTCTCTTGTACAACGTGAACTAGAAAAATTTCACTCTACCATCTTGGAAACACATGAACGTAAGTTAAAGGCTTTGGGAATGAATTCACCAAATTTTTTCAATTCAGAGAAGGTAATTTCGAATCTTTCTAGTTACACACTCTCCCCTCGGGAAAAGTTTTTACTGTCACTTGGTTTGCAATTTAAGCTTCCGTTGTTTCAAATATATAAGCCTTCGTTTTTTCTTTACTTTGAAAAATTTTTCAATGGCTTGAAAAATGTTCCCCATGTGGGGGATTTCAATAATTTCAAATGTCAGTTCTCAAATTTAACTCAAGAATTTTTTCTTAAACTTAGAAATCTTAAATTTCAATCTTTCATATTTAGGAAGAGTGATTTGCAGTGTATTAAGAATTTGGCAAAGAACCAGGAGATTGTTGTGACTAGACCAGACAAGGGTAACGGAGTGGTTATTTTGAATAAATCGGACTACATAAACAAAACTAATGAAATCCTAAGTGATCTTACTAAATTCAAACAAATTCTAGAACCTGTAAATAAAGTCATTGTAAGGTTAGAAGACCAGGTTAATAGATTTCTGTCACGACTAAAGTCCTTAAAGATAATAAAAAAATGATATTTACTCTCAGTTGTTCGCATCTGGTGCTAATCTTGCTCAATTATACTGTCTGCCTAAAATCCATAAAGCTGGAACACCTCTCCGTCCTATTTTAGCTTCGTATAACTTACCCACCTTTCAACTGGCAAAATTTGTTGTTCGTCTCCTGTCCCCCTTTGCGAAAAATGCTTACACTATAAATAACTCGTTTGAATTCCAAAAAGACCTCCTTGGTAAAAACTTCGATTCAAAAAAGTTTTTTGTCAGTTTTGATGTAAAGTCACTTTTCACAAATGTACCTGTATCTGAAACTATTGCCATTATTTTAGATAGGGTTTTTAGCTCAGTTGATAATTTTCATGGTTTTTCATTGTCTCATTTGAAGGAACTTTTAGAATTGGTCTTCAAACAATGCTATTTCACTTTCAACAATAAGGTTTACCAACAAATTGATGGGGTAGGGATGGGATCACCAGTCGGACCGTTAGCAGCTGACTTTTTTATGACTCATTTAGAAAGTGTAATTTTTAGACAATCTCCCACTCATCTCAAGCCAATTTTCTATCGACGCTTCGTTGATGATTCGATAGCAGTCTTTGATAATGCGGTACAAGCGCAACAATTCTTTAACTTCCTAAATTCTTTGCACCCCAATATAACGTATACAATGGAAACTGAGCAAAATGGCTCCCTCCCCTTCTTAGATCTTTTAATTTCGAAAAACGGTGATTCTATTACTACATCAGTTTACAGGAAACCCACTTTCACTGGTTTGGGCATGAATTTTTTTAGTTTTACTGATTTCAACTATAAGATGTCTTGTATTAAAACTCTCCTGTTCAGAGGATATAATTTGACCTCTAATTTTACCTTACTTAATGATGAATTTAATAATCTAAGATCATACTTTACTAATAATAGTTTTCCTGTTCAATATGTAGACAAACTAATTAGATCCTTCTTAAATAATGTTTATAGCCCTCAACTTCCATGTATTACAGTGCCGAAGGATATAAAATATTTCTTGGTACCTGAAATGGGTCCTTTGAATAAGGAATTTAAGCTTAAATTTACAAAATTGTTAAGGAAATTTTTTTATCATACTGATTTCCGCATCATATTTATTAATAAAACGTCTTTAGGTAGCTTTTCTCAGCGAAGGATCGAACCCCTGACTCGTTGCGTAGCGGTGTTGTATATTTATTTACCTGCCCCAGGTGTCTCCTTGGGAATTACATCGGCAGCACTGTTCGCTCTCTCAGGGCTAGATTTTATTCGCATATGGGAATAAGTGGCCGAACAGGTAAAATTTTAAAAACTAAAGAAGCCTCGAGTATTCGTGAACACAGCATTAAATGTAAAATTGATGTCACTTTAGACAATTTTAAAATTCTTGGTTGTAATACTTGTCCCAACTCACTAAGAATTTTAGAATCGCTGTTCATTAAAGCATTGTCCCCTAGTCTGAATGTTGACTCATCGGCCGTCCCTCTCAATTTGCTATGATCCCTCCTCCTTCCCCAATTCCTTATAATCCCTCCTTCCCCAATCGCCCTCGCCATCTCTCGTGTTTCCCGTTCTTTGTCTCTGCTCAAATTAGTCAGCCTCGGATACTGCAGTGTAAGGTAGATAGTTCCATTGTTCCAGTGTACTATTGGTAATTTTTCCAGTGTATTAATTTCACATTTACTACATGTATTTAAAAATAACTTCTTAATTTTTATATGTAAATCTGTATAACTTAGAATTTAACCCTCTTTTCTCAGTCTTTTAAAATTTGTCTTTACGAATAGGTTATAGAAATTTTCTGTTTTGTTTTTCATTCAATATTGATTTTAATTTCACATTGTTATTAAACAGCCTGAAGATGAGCGTATTGCTCGAAACGTTGCGCATTAAAGAAGACTTTTCATGGCATTTACATTTCTCCTTGTCATTGGATTTCTCCTAAATATTAAATTGAAGCTCTGTAGAAGCAACCCGCATGACTATATATAGGGTGAACCAAATGTAGGTGGACAGTAAATGATAACGTTTATTTTGAGAATACATATTTAATTTTTTTGTATACTATAATACAAATAAAATTTAAATAAATTTAGTTATAATATTTAATATAATATAACACAAACACCATAATTATAATGAACACCATAGTTATAATATAATATAACACAACCGTATTCAACCTACTGTCCACCTACTTTTGGTTCACCGTGTATATATATATATATATATATATATATATATATATATATATATATATATATATATATTAGTGGTGGACCGGATGTCAGTTTTTCAACATCTGCGGATGCGGATGGAGATCTTTAATTTCAATATACGCGGATGCGGATGCGGATATTTAGTTAATCTATCAATATAATATAGAATTATGAATATATGACATCATTTTTCAAATTTCGTGATATTACTATTATGGCAGGCAATGGATAAGAATTAGAATTAATATTAATGTTTTCATTATGATAAAAATAATAACTTTCTCAAGAGTTTCAGCCACAGAAAAATCAATGAAATAAGTTTCATTCAATTTTCTGTACCAGTATTTATATTTTGAGGTTTATATATTTGTTTGTTCATTAATAATTAATACTTTACATGAAATGTGCATGACTGGGCCTTATAAGCTAATTTAATTGTAAATTGCATTATTTATTAGAGGTAATATCCGCATAACATCCGCAGTCAGAAGTGCGGATGCGGATGTTAAAAATGATGCGGATATCCGGTCCACCACTAATATATATATATATATATATATATATATATATATATATATATATATATATATTAGTGATGTAGCGGTTGTCATTTTTCATAGCTCTGCGGTTGCGGTTGCAGGGCTTACAAATAGAGCTCCGCGCGGTTGCGGTTGCGGTTATGTACCCTATAACATCATAATATTACCTAAGAATAAACAACACTATAAAATATCGCGTTTTAGCCACACTTTCCACAGTCTACAATATAATGACTATAATCTAAAGTGACTCTAAACTGTAAAAAGTGTGTTTCCCGGATACGGGAGGAGGACCCAACGCGTTTTGCATCCGACCAACCACTTTCCCCAACCACCGCCCATTCGAAAGTGGTATATATATATATATATATATATATATATTATATATATATATATATCGGGTGGCCACAAAAAAACTTTACTTAATTCAAAGTTTAATAACTGCAACAATTCAAAACGTATGCGATTGAGCTTTGGCACACATTAACAGATGGTTATAATCTATAATTGCTGGAATTTTCAAATATGTAGGTTCTATAGTTTTGTTACAGTGAACAATTTAAAAGCATATGTCTAAAAATAGTATGCCGAAGAAAATGAATTTGAACTTAACAAAATTTACTTAAATAAATGGTCAATGTGACCACCTCCCCGTTGGTAAACTGCCCTCAATCGCTTCTTCCACGAGGAGATGCACTTTCGAACCTCATCTAAGGTGATATCCTCCCATGCTCTACTGATTTTCTCCTTAAGTTCATCTTCGGTGAATTTGTCTTTCTGGCTGCCGTAAACCTTCACCATGAGGGAATCCCATACTGAATAGTCCATCGGATTACAGTCGGGAGACTGAGGCGGCCATTCATCCTTTTTGATGAAATTAGGGGTCTCTTGCTCTAGATGATTTTGGGTCGCTCGGCTTGTATGGGCGGGTGCCCCATCTTGCTGGAAAATGTAGGCCTCATCAGGATACAGCTGACGACAATCAGGAAGTAACCCATTATCTAACAGGCTTAGAGTTAACTTTAGTTTCGTTTGTGGCAATAAAATGAATTCGTGTTTTCCCCTTCCATGAAATTCCCGCCGATACCATTACTTTTCTGCTGAATCGTGAGGTTTCATGATAAAGCCTGGAGGGAGGAATGTCCTTTTTCCTTGAACCATAAACCCTGTCATTTTGCCTGTTTTTGGCCACCTCCAACGTGAAATCCTTTTCGTCTGTAAACACAACTTTTTGCACGTCTTCAGCTGAGTAGCGTTCATATAGGGATTTACAGCGGGTCTTTCTACGCTGTCTTACATTCTGATCACGCCGAGAAACTCGAATTCTCTTGTAGGCCTTCAATTTCAAACGTTTTACAATCCCTTGTACAGAGGAGCGAGAAATCCCAAGGTCGTACGCAATCTGTCTCTGGGAGCGATGAGTTCCTGGTGTATTCTCCTGGGATTGAATCAGTTCCTCCACGCAGCCTTATTTTCTTCTGTTGAAACACTTTTGGGCCTGCCGCTGCCGGGTTTTCTAGCTGTTGATCCAGTATCCTTTATCTTTCTTATTAAGTTATAAACACTTTGACGAGTCCAGTTCTTTGCGGGGAATTCTCGCACAATCCTATTTCCATTCCAACCTTTTTCCTTGACACATGCTTCTATGATGGCTTTATCACTTTTACTTAACGTCATGCTGGCGGGGTTTTAGCGGAAAAATAAAAGAAAGCAAATTCACATTAGGTTTAGCCTACGCCAGCGCACGTGTCATACTACGCTACATTAGGTTTAGCCTATGCTAGCGCACGTACGTGTCAGATGCACACCAGGCATGCTATTTTTAGACATATGCTTTTAAATTGTTCACTGTAACAAAACTATAGAACCTACATATTTGAAAATTCCAGCTATTATAGATTATATGCATCTGTTAATGTGTGCAAAATCTCAATCGCATAAGTTTTGAATTGTTGCAGTTATTAAACTTTCAATTAAGTAAAGTTTTTTTGTGGCCACCCGATATACAGTATATATATATATATATATATATATATATATACACACTATTTAATCCTTATATTTAAATTGAATTGCTTGGAGACTGTATTTCAAAAATAAAAGTTTTTCAGCTTTGTCCCCCTTCAGTCTATTCCTTTTTTCATCGTAGATGATCCCTGCTCCACTAAATAATTGTTCACTAGGAACACTTGAGGGAGGACATCCAAGGTATGTCAGAGCCAGTTTGCTCAAATTTTTTAATTTATTTTGAAGTGACCTCTACCAAGCCAAAGCATCATCTTCTTGTCCAATCCTTTTCTCTTTGTGATATTTCTCGATCATTTTTTGCGAGTCTCTGCTTGACTCCTAGAAGCCACTAGCTCACTCATTGAGTCCATTATTGTTATTGATTTACTCGTAGAAGCTGATGCTGACCTAAATCAATCAGTGGTTTCTTTGCCGGTGGTTCGCTGGCTGTCTCCGAGTCCGATGATGTTTGAGTCTTGTCCATTTCATCACAAAGATATTCCAATTTTTCCTGAACACCTTTTGTGACATGTGAAGTGGAAAAAAATTTTGCTTTGTATTTTGGATCCAAATAGGTAACCAAAGAATACATGTCATTTGCTTCTAGGCCATCAAATCTCCTTGCTAGCTCTCTGCGCATTATCTCCCTCATTGTTTTGATTCCACGATCAGCTTCAGAATCACCACTTCGAGGTTGCAGCACATTTTTCAAGGAAACGACGAGGGGAATAACCTCAGATATGGAAGAGGTGGAACTACTCAATCTTTTTGTGATATCATAGAATGGTTCCAGCACAGCCATACAGTTTGACAAGAGAGTGAAGTCGACGTTAGTGAGTTGTTGCATTTTGGAGTTAGCAGCGCTATGTAGACTCAGTGATTCCTTCAACTTCAGTGTTCTCTGTATCATGTGATAAGTGCTGTTCCACCGTGTGGCGACATCATGAATAACTGTAAGTTCAGGTTGATCTAAGCGTTTCTGAATTTTTTTTTAACTCATCCTGCGCCAGCGTAGAATGGTTGAAATGAGTAGCGATGGATCGAAGTTTAGCTAACAAGTCACCGGGAGATTTTTGTGAGAATAATCCACTTTTGATTACAAGTTGCAGTTTATGAACAGTGCAGTCGATATTATGGACGTCAGTGAGAAACAAAGCTTTTATCATGTTTGCTCCTGAGTCGCGCATTACACAATGGATGGATGAATGGGCAATATCCCACTTCTGAAGCATCTGTTCAAATTTTTCTGACAAGTATTCTCCAGTGTGGCGATCTTCAAGTAGCACTACGCTGAGCACCAAATTGGTTGTCTTAAAGTCTTGATTCACTGCATGGCATGTCAAAGAGAGTAAAGACACTCCAGCAGACGTGTCTGACGATGCATCCGTTGTCAATGATACCTTCGAATCTTTTACAGGTTCAAGAATTTTGAACACTTTGAAACAGTCATAGATATCGTTGCACACAAGATCAGTGTAGAACTGACGCTGTTACTGTGGAGCTGTTTCAGCCCTGAGTCTCATGAAACCTAAGTCCTCAACGTGGCTGAATGGCAAGTCATCCATTATTATCATTTCGGTTATGCGATAGTCCAGTGATTTTGATTTGGAATGATTCGCATCCAAAATTTTTACTTTTTCGAAGCAACTTTCAATCGTCTGATTCTTTTCTTTCACTGCACACTTCATTTCCTGTAGGGGTGTGAGAGACACTTTTGATTCCTTTTTCTTCTTTGACTGCTCATTAGCTTCATTTTCACTAGATATCACTTCCTTATATTCCTTTTTGTGCATTGAAGGAACGCAGATGGTTTTTTAAGTTAGTGGTACTCCTTCCCTTTCGTGAATAGTTCTTATTACATATGACACACTTCCCTACATCGTTTAACACTCTCGAGAAGTACTTCCACACTGCACTCGTAGATCGCTCCATGATGGTTGCACCACAGTCTAACACTTTACTAATGGGGTGAAGCACGTAACGTTACAAAGGTGCGAACGGAAAGCTAGCGCAACACAACCACCCTCACTCGTGTCTGGTGCTTTAGTTTAGTTTGTAACTTGGTGGTGAAGGTTGCCTAATTTCTAATAAAAAAATTCAGTGTTTTTTATCTTTTTTTATCAACAGTAATTATACATCATCATTGCTTTATTAAATATAATTAAAATAATGCTTTTCTAGCCATCTAGCGTTGATAAATGTAGCAGTTCTAGACATGTCGCAATTAGGGCGTAGCAAATTTTTACTTTTTGCACCCTTGAGTGAAGGCATGAGGCATAACAGGAACAGCATTTGGCGACGTTTATAGCATTTATAGCCATTATACTAGCATTTATAGCATTTGGTTGCCCTAGTAAGAAGATATCCTCAAACAACCGCAATAACCGTACTGATAAATATGGTTGCGGACAACCGCTACATCGCTAATATATATATATTATATTAGTGGTGGACCGGATATCCGCATCCGCATCATTTTTAACATCCGCATCCGCACTTCTGACTGCGGACGTTATGCGGATATTACCTCTAATAAATTATGCAATTTACAATTAAATTAGCTTATAATGTAGCTTATAAGGCCCAGTCATGCACATTTCATGTAAAGTATTAATTATTAATGAACAAACAAATATATAAACCTCAAAATATAAATACCTGCTAACACAGAAAATTGGATGAAACTCGTTTCATTGAATTTTCTGTGGCTGAAACTCTTGAGAAAGTTATTATTTTTATCATAATGAAAACATTAATATTAATTTTAATTCTTATGCATTGCCTGCCATAATAGTAATATCACGAAATTTGAAAAGTTATGTCATATATTCATAATTCTATATTATATTGATAGATTAACTAAATATCCGCATCCGCATCCGCGGATGTTGAAAAACTGACATCCAGTCCACCACTAAATTATATTATATATATATATATATATTATATATATATATATATATATATATATATATATATATATATAATATATATATATACTGTATAATTTGATACTTGTTTCACTGTGATATGTATTATGTATGATAATTAGAATATTTTTAACGCATAAATTTAGGAAATAAACATCGCCTTACCTTATTTATTTGTACATGAACTCCAATCTTTTCGGTTTTAATCAAATCCTTCAATTACTTTGTCGTGCAACATTTTATTCTTCTCTAGCGATATTACAATTTCTTTCTCTATGGCAATTCTTGCTAAACTAGACAGCCTTTCCTCTGACATGGTATTCCGTAGGTACGTCTTTATTCTGTTAAGCGTTGAAAAACTTCTTTCCGTTGACACACTGGTTACAGGGATTGTCAAAAGGAGCCGAATTAATTTGATCGTTTCAGGTGAGGCTGTTGTAAGTCCAAGGTCAAGACAAAGCTTTAAAATTTCTTTTGCATGTTTGCACTGACAAAAATCGGAGTCCTGATAGATGTATTTTAATTCTGATGTTAAAGCTTTTATGTCAAATAGATTACTGTACTTATATTCAAGTGCTTCTATTAAGTTTTTGGGGAAATTTTCTTTATATACTGCAAACATTAATGAATTCAACAGCTCAAAAAATGAGAACTCCTGAATGCATTGAAATCGTTTCTTCATGGCTGTTACAGAGGTATTCAGAATGCTGAAGTAAATTTCTTTAAAGTCTGTCACTTTTCCTCTGAGTCTCTTAGTTGGGGGTTGGAATGGTCAGACAACTTACTATGTCACATGTCTTTTTAAGAATTTCATTATAACTTCTGTCATTGATTTTTCCTTCCAGAAAACTAATAAAATCATTAATGTTCTTTTTTTGCAAATTCCATGTCCACTATCCTGCACTGAAAAACATCAACTAGTTTTTCAGCATTGCTAAGTAATTCTTCAAAGCAGCAAATATAAAACATAAATAAAAAGTCATCTACGAGAGCCACTCAATATATTTTGTCCCACCTTTTTTTTTTACCAAGTTTCCTTGTAAGTTCCAGGAATTTTGTGCACAAGTAGTTACACACCTTTTTTGCAAGTTTTTATTTTTCCACATAGTCTCCATCCTTTTCTACGGCTTTCCTCCACCTCGAAACAAGGGCCTTTATTCCTTGTTGGCAAAAGTCCGCTGGGATCCGTTGGAGCCACTTCTTAACCTCCTCAACAACCACATCGTCACTCTGAAACTTTCTTCCACGAATAGCATCCTTCATTGGCCCAAACAAATGGAAATCTGAAGGTGCCAGATCCGGGCTGTATGGAGGGTAGGGTAACACAGTCAAGCGCATTTTTGTGATGGCCTCTCTTGTTTGCAAACTGTTGTGTGGTCTTGCGTTATCGTGCAAAAAAAGGACGTCTTCCAGTTTTCTCTCTGGTTGAACTCGCTTTATATGTCCCTGGAGTCTGCGTGATGCCACTCCATGGATTGGCGTTGTGTTTCAGGTTCAAAGTGGTGTACCCAAGTCTCATCCCTAGTCACAATTTGTGAAAGGAAGTCATCCTCTTCTGTCTCGTATCGAACCAACGATTCAGAAGCAATTTCTTTCCTTTAGGCTTTGTGATCTTCAGTCAGTTCGTGAGGACAAACCGTGAACACACTTTTGAGTATCCCAGTTGCTGAATTATCGTATTCACACTTCCTTCACTAATTCCTAGCTCCAGTGATAGCTCCTTGTATGTGACGCGCCGATTTGATCGAGTGATGCTGTTAGCACGTTGCACAGTGTGAGATGTCACAGCCGATGCCGGGCGACCGCTGCGTGGCTCATCATCGAGGCTGGCTCTCCCTTTCTCCGATGATCTCACACGTTTAGACCAGCGTCCAACTGTGCTTCGATCAACAACAGCATCTCCGTAAACGTTTTGTAGACGTTTGTGATTATTTCGAACTGTTTCCTTCTCTGCGGTTAAGAACTCGATAACAGCTCTCTGTTTATGATGCACATTACTGTCAGACGCCATTTTCGAAAGTGCGTTAACCATCAGTTTTATACAAGGCGTTTAAAAGCGGTTTTATACAAGAAGAGGAGGTTCAAACTGGAAAAATCTGGTTATGTGAAGCGTAGAAAGTTAAAACTTACGGTCCAAAAGACATTTCAGCCCCCATGGCCTATTATTTAGCAAAGAAAAAAGGGTGGGGCAAAATATATTGAGTGCCCCTAGTAGTTTTGCGTAAAGGTTTTCAGCCTGGTTTAAACTATCTTCATCCCACGAGATTTCATCATTCAAAATGTCTTCTAAAGCCTCTTTCAATGCTCCACACTGACGTAATATAGCTGATACTATTCTTGACCGATAGCACCAGCGTGTTTCACTTAAACTTGGAATGGTAACTTTAAAATTATTGAATACATTCTTTCGCTTTGTGCTTGAGGAAGTAAATTTATTAAATGCCTTCAAGTGAGAGGAAAAAGTTTGACACCTGGTAAATGATTCGTTACTTTAATAATAACTAAATTCAGTGTGTGCACACAACAGTGAATGAAATGAGCATATTTGTAACTGCACTGTCTTAGTTTCACTTGCACTCCGTTTAATTCACCAGTCATCAGTGCAGCTCCATCATATGTTTGACTACCTAATTTATTTTCTACATTACTAAATGACTGTAAGCACTTTGACATTGTTTGCACTAAACCAATACCTTTTCTGTTTGTACTTACATTGAAAAAAACATAAAAACGCTCTTTCATATCGTAATTATTTCTTCGTGAATAATGTTACCAATAACTTTATCAATCGAAGTTAAAAGTTAATTCTGGGTGGTACTCGACAACCCAGAAAACCCTGAAGATCCTTCCTTTGCAACTAATCTACTGGTAAAAACACCGTCTAGCTCTGCAAAATAACTTGAAAGCTCTCTATAATTGCCCTTATTATTACTGTCACTGCTTTCGTCGTGTCCAGGAAATGCTAATTCCTGCTTACTTAATATAAAACAGCATTCACTAAATGCTTCAAATACTGTCTATTTTCATCAACTTTCTGATTGTAATTTCCTTTCCATCTCATATGTTCTGCTAATTGCACTTTCAATACTGGTTTTTCCAAAACACTTCCTAGCTTTAAAATTGCTAAGGTGAGATGAAGATTTTGCGTGGACAGCACTGTCACCCAAAATGTTTTTCATACTACTATAGCCTTCATCAGTCCAAGATTGTTTTTCTCTTGGTTTAAACAACAAGCACGGCCAACAATAAAGTTTTTGATTGTGAATACTTCCACATAACCAGTCAGTTTGAGAATACCAACTCGTCTGAAAAGATCTATTGCCCACTTCACACGCCAGAACTGGTAAAGGCTGACCTTTTTGAATTATCAGTTTTTTCTTCGATGCTTCTTCTACTAAATGGCCTCGATTTTAAATCCCTTATAATATCCCCTTCCATGATTAAATTTACAAATTAGGCTACCCAAAACACAAATACTTTTATATTACATTTCATGACAAAATTCACAAGCTAGGATACATAGAACACGAATAAAGGCCAACTCACACTGAGAGCTAAGTCGTGTGAGCTAAGCAATGTGACAGCCATGACGCAGATGTGACAGATTTTATATAAAATGAACACTTTCTATGTGTTGTGTATTAAATTTCCTAAAATTTACTGTACTATGCAAAAGTAGAATATATAGAAATACCCAACTGTCAGTATGATATGCAAATATTGCTTTAAAATGCTTAGTAATTCAAGATAATAACATATATTTGGCACAGCAACAAGTCGTCAGGCAAATACGAATTTGCCTGACTTCGAACATTAAAAACTTTGTTATTCGGTGGATACAGAGTAATAAATCAATTAAAATACTAATTAACTCTACGTATAGTGAATATCCAAATGACTTTATAACATTATAAATAAATCATAAGATTTACATCATAACATGTTTCAAAGAGAGACGTCAGGCTTAAAATTGTTTGCCTGGCAAGACGTAGAATTGTGGATTTTTATGCGAGTTGTAAGGCTTTGTTATTTGAGAAGATGCATAATAATACAGTAATAATTAACTTTATGTACAGTCACAGTGTATATGCAAATAGCTATATAACCTTATTTATAAATCCTAACATGGTAATTTAACATGTTTAATAAAGTAAAGATGTCTGACTCAAAACCTTTAGCCACATATTTTCCCTCTCTTCCCGCGTCTCTCTCCCCACCCTCACTGGGGAAATGGGGTTTAGATGATAGATGGATGGATGGAAATTTTTAGCCTGACAACTTGACAAGAGATGGGATTGTGTATTGTTAGTTTTTTAAGTCTCTAGCAGGAGAAATAACAGGTCAGGCTCAGCTTGACCTACCTGACCCCCTCCGTCGCCACTGATAATATATATATTAGTGGTGGACCGGATATTTGCATCCGCATCCGCATCATTTTTAACATCCACATCCGCACTTCTGACTGCGGACGTTATGCGGATATTACCTCTAATAAATTATGCAATTTACAATTAAATTAGCTCATAAAGTAGCTTATAAGGCCCAGTCATGCACATTTCATGCAAAGTATTAATTATTAATAAACAAACAAATATATAAACCTCAAAATAAAATACGTGGTAAAACAGAAAATTGAATGAAACTTGTTTCATTGAATTTTCTGTGGCTGAAACTCTTGAGAAAGTTATTATTTTTATCATAATGAAAAGATTAATATTAATTTTAATTATTATGCATTGCCTGCCATAATAGTAATATCACGAAATTTGAAAAATTACGTCATATATTCATAATTCTATATTATATTGATAGATTAACTAAATATCCGCATCCACATCCGCGGATATTGAAATTAAAGATCCGCATCCGCAGATGTTGAAAACTGACATATATATATATATATATATATATATATATATATATATATATATTATATATATAATATTATATATATATATATCGGGTGTCCGAGAATTATCTGTACAATTTTTGGCTGTTATTAAAAGTCAACCATGAAGTGTAGAAATTCCAGTGTTATCCCATTTTACAGAGAATCTCATTAAGTTTTTTCTGATACCAAGTTTTGACAAGTTTTTTAGAAATTCCAGTGTGTCCGAAAATTATCTGTACAATTTCATCTTTTAATAAAATTCTTGATAACACACGTAAAATTCTTAAACAAGATTATTTAGAATCTGTATTTTCAAAAGTTTCTTTTATTAAAGTAACGTTGTTACAAACATTCGATATGTGCACCATCAGTGATTCGCAAAACATCCAATCGATAATCCAAATGTTGCCATGTACGCTGCAGCATATCCACATCAATTCGCTCAATAGCAGCTGTGATTCTTGCTTTTAAATCATCAATGTCTGTCACCTGCGTAATGTAAAGAAAAAACTTGTCAAAACTTGTTATCAGAAAAAACTTAATGAGTTTCTCTGTAAAATGGGACAACACTGGAATTTCTACACTTCATGGTTGACTTTTAATAACAGCCAAAAATTGTACAGATAATTCTCGGACACCCGGTATATATATATATATATATATATACACACAAACTCAGAATGGTCCCCTGAGAAATTTATATGTTAAACACAGACCGTGCATGGAACAAGGAACTCTTCTGGGAAAATTAAATCCACTATATATATATATATATTTTTTTTTTTTAAGCTTCGTAAGTAATTCGACGTAAAAATATTGCTTATGTATTGTGTGTCAAGCATGGGGACGAGGCCGAGGCCGAGGACATACATTTTTAAAGGCGCCGAGGCCGAGGCCTTTTTAGGGGAGGCCTCACGAAGTCTTAAGATTGTTAGGCTGAAGGTATTTGCACCCAGAGGTGATATTCGGATGCAAATAATGAATGTGGTATTTGCACCTCTGGGTGCAGATACTCACTTCGAAATCTTTTACAAATAAGCTCCTCCATGCTTTGGGAAGGCTCATCGATCTAGCCTAGCCTAGCCCTAAAGCTCTTCCAAAGGTAACCTACCGTAGCCTCACACTAGCCTGTATCTCTTCTAATCTTGAAATCCATAAGGAAAAGCAAGATTCTACTAAAAATTAATAAACAAAGACATAGCTCACTTCACTTACCTAATGAAAGGGAATTATTAAACATTACGCACGTTCATCTATCACACGCGGCCACACCACAAACCCAACAGACTGTGTTTACACTTGCCGGGTCACACAATCAAACACAGTTGCCAGAACAGGATTTCCTGGACACCATACATTAGCGCAATAACTTTATATTGCTCATTTCATGCAGTTTTTATTTGTCACTTTCTCACCCGCAATATTTCAAGTACTTATGATAACATGGAAAGTTATGATGTGAAGATGATCTAGCCAAATATTTCAAGATTGTACTAACTCACTGAGTGTTGATCGTATAATGAGTGTTGATCGTATAATTTCTGAATGGCTACAATTATTAGCGACTCTAGCGAACATTGCAAACAGAGCTACATTTGGAGAGGCCTTATTTTTTTTAAGTTTTCCATTTTTATGCATCTTGACAATAAGAAATTGTGGTTTTAAAGTCTACCAAAGATCATTAATGTAATTGTAGTTTGTACTGTATGGGAAAGATGTTTCTGATGTATGGTAGGCCTATAGGTATGAAGTTTATATCATGTCATTACTATATGATTATATATACGATAATATTTAATGATAATATTAAGAATATATTTGCACCTGATATTTCAACATGTTATATATGTAATTTGATTCAAGAGTATATTTGCACCTGATATTATCCATTATCAGACATTTTTAAAGTTCTATGTATAATACTTTATATTATTAAAGTAAATGAAAAAGACTGAAAAAATTATTTGCAAACAATATAACAATCTGCATTTCAGTTATAATGCCGATATCAGCAAAATTATTGTTTGCATCCGATATTATATATTCATTTCAAATCATATTATTTAAAAATTTATAGGTTACAATTTACGACGGGCGACAAACAAAATTAGTAGCTAGTAGCTAGTTATCAGTTTACCAAGTGGTATTCTTCTCTAGTTTGGTCTATTTTTTTGTTATAGAAATAGATGCAGTACAATAGTTTATACACATAAATAACACAAACACATTATATGAGCTCAGTTCAACTGATGACCAACCGATAGATTGCTTTCCCACACTAGTTTTGCTACATTAAGTCAATTGGTCTACTGCTGACTGACTGAGTAATATTTATATACCGCGACATATATAATATTTATGTACCTAACGTCACAGTGACCTGTCACTAATCCGTTGGTCACCTAACTGACTAGTATTTATCAAAGACTGTCGCCTGACTAGTCACCTGTCTAAATAATATTTATCAAAGTATGCCGCCACATATGGTCATCTGTCAGGCCATGGTTCTCACCTGAAGAATATCCACCCCGAGCGCGCCCACCTGAAGAATCTCCACCCCAACGCTACCGGGGGTTGAAAATTACAGAACAAAGCAAATGAGGATTCCCAAAGGCCTCACGAAGTCACGAGGCATTTCCACTTTTCAGCTGGCCTCGAGGCCTGTCTGTTGTGTGTATGTAAAGAATTAAAACTGTGTCGCCTGACTCCATTCTGTAAAGCAGTTCGAAGGACTTCCTATTAGTGGGCCGGCCAAAAACTTGGAAAGTCCTCTAGAAAAAACTTAACGGCGTTTTTCGTTAATAGCAGGCACCCACTTTAGATAAGTAGTATTGAGGATGTCATACAAGATGTGGGTGGATACCACTCTCAGTTTTGGATTTGAAGGTCCCATACAAAGTTACAAAAGTCAAATTCTGAAAAATTCCGAATTTTTGCATTTCAGTGGTGGCTTTATGTAACAACGTGTTTAAAAGTGTTTCATTAGCACAGAAAGCATATTTTTGTGATTTTATGGATAATAATTGAATGTAACTATGACTCTGGATGTCTTTATTTCTATTAAAACTACATTTAGCATGCTGGGTGAGGCGCGCATGTGCCTACTACTACCATAGTACAAGTAATAGCATACTTTCACATGTTGAATATTTTCAATGCACTGGCTAGCCAGACATTGGTTTGGTATATGCAATTAAAAGAGTGCAGACAGTGCCAGCTGGTAAAATAATAATACTAATAATACTGCTAAAAGATAGGTATGTTTCGAATTGTTTCAATATATCTGTGGATACTACATACTGCCATTCCCACTTGTCTTTGCAGATAGGGAGCTCATCAGCATTGAACCCTGTAGCTGTCATCAAGCGCAAGAAGAAACGTCAGGATATCAGTGAGGATTGTTGCTTCTTCTGCCAAAGCAGCGCTGGTGACCTGCGCACAGCATCAACAGAAGGAAAAGCAAGAACTCTGACTGTGGGCGATGAGAGAAAGCACCTGGGAGATAACTACTATCTTGATGTTTTACAAAGACTGGAAAGTCATTCCAAGGATGATTTCAATGCATTGGAACTCAAGTGGCATAAATCATACTACTCTTTATTCACTTCTGAAGGCAAACTCAAAAGGCTGCGAAGTCAGCAGCAGACCATGGGTGCATCGGCGACCACAAAAAGTGCAGGCTCTCAGGCTTTTCCCCCAAAGCGTAGACGTTCAACACCAGTGATTGACTGGACCTTCTGCATGTTTTACCAAAAGAAGACCACAAAGAAACTGCACAGGGTGGAGACAATGGAGAAGTCAGATGACTTGATCCAGCGTGCCAAACACGACCCTGTCATGAGCATACCGTTGTCAGCGGTGAGTGATGTGATTGCAGTTGAAGGCTGCTATCGTCTGGCATGTTTGGTGACATTTGAGAGACGTACTAGAAAACAAGCCGTGTCAGAGGAGCAACAAGGGCCTGAAAATAAGTGCATTACGAAGCTGTGCAAAGACTTGACAGTAGGCCTCTCTCGTGGTCACGTATACGACATGGGAGACGTCTGGGACAGATACGAGAGTATGTGTAATGACACTGGCATCACCGTGAAATACTCCAGGAGAACAACGTTCTACGAAGATGTTCAAAGGCTGCTTGGATCAAACGCCAGCTATGTACGCCCATTGTCAAGGGGCCCGCTGCTGATTTACCCTGGAGAGAGCTCAGATTTCATCATCTCCAAAGCACTGGCTAAGTCTTGTGAACAAGGTCCTGTCACCTCTGAGTCAGAGTCTACTGAAGATGAAGATGCTGATGTTCGCATGTGTACCACAAGCAGCATATTCCAAGATATGGTACATGTGGCTCTGAAGGTTCGACGAGATCTTCTTGAAACTGTTGGACACTCCAAGACATGGCAAGGTCTTGATCAGGAACATGTTGGTCGCGTCATACCCGACAGTCTGTACCTGTTTCTACGATTACTCTTTGGGGAAATGGATGCTGTAGATGAGGGAAGTGAAGAGGACCAGAAAGTGAAGCAGAGTGTGTGTGTGTAGCATTGCCCAGGACATAGTCTATGCAGTCTCCAACCGACGAAAGTTGACACCAAAGCATGTGGGCTTGGGTCTTACTCTGCACCAAACCACCCGCTCAGAAGCACTCCAAGATCTGTTCCACGCGGCAAATCACACTATTGGTATCGACACTGTAAGAAGGATAGACACCACCATCGCTTAGAACATCCTGGAGAGGTATGCTGAGAATGGATGTGTCTACATCCCTGACACCATCGTCAGAGAGAGAATGATTCACTGCTCTTGTGACAACATAGATGTCTTGGAGTCAACCTTAGACGGGAAGAACACCTTCCACAGCACTCAACTGTTGGTATGGCAGAGAGACCCCCCTCCACAGCAGAGTCATGGCCAAAAGGGTGGCAAGCACAAGAGATCGAAATCTATCAAACCTGATGACCTACAGGAGTTCCAAAGGCTGGACCAGGCTACCCTCCCATCTGTCAAGAGGCCATCTCCTCCTGGCTACGACAATGACATAGACGACTTGTCACATGAACCTGAGAGGGACCGGGCACGTGTCAAGGACTTGCCTGGGTGGTGTCACGCATCCATGATGAAACGATTTCCGTTCCAAGCTGGAGAGCATTCAATCAATCTGTCAGCACTGCGGATCCACCAGTAACGACCGCCGGGATGTTGCCAATCCTGTAGGCACCAGCAGATGACAATGACACCATGACCACCGTCATCAATCGCTTCATGGCCATTTCTGAGTATGTCAGTCAGAAGTACACCATCATCACTGCTGATCAGCCTCTGTACAACATGGGTAAGGAACTAGTCTGAGCAAACTCGAAATTTGCCAACGTAGTCTTGCTCATGGGAGGCCTCCATATCTGCTTCAACTTTCTGAAAGCCATTGGTCAACACATGGAAAGTGTGGGACTTGATGACTTATGGACAGAGGCAGGTGTGTACGCGGCTAACACCACTGAGACAATGCTGGGCGGCAAGGCCTACTACCGAGCTGTGAGAGGTCACCAGCTGACGTATGAGGCACTGTGGTACATCAAGTGGCAGATGTTTGAGTCGTGGCTGGCTGCAACTGGCAACGGAGATGAGAACGTCAAACAGCTTGCCCTCAATGTTGCTTCGCTTTTCAAAGACAGAGCTGACATAGATGAGATGCGCGATGCTGTTGGCAACTTCTAAGACGTTTTGGCAGATGAGAAATTCCACAGTCTCATGGAGGAATTCAATGCCCAGCACTCTAAAAATCTCAACTTCATGCTTTGGTCATCCTACATGGAAATGGTAGAAATCCTACTGGCCATCATCAGAGCTCAGAGAGATGGCATGTTGAGTCTCCACATAGAAGCCTTTGCTGCAATGCTGCCTTGGCTAACTATCTATGACCACACAAATTATGCACGTTGGGGCCGGCCTACTTGGCTGATATGAGAGGTCTTGAGAAATCAGCACCAGAAGTTCATGCAGAGTTCTGTAATGGGAACTTTGTCGTCAAGAGGACGGCGAAGCGCTTCAACCAAGTTCCAGCTGATCAGGCAACCGAATTGATAAATCGTACATGCAAGATGCACAGTGGTACCATCGGCATCACAAAAAATGACCAAGCAAGAGACAGGTTCTGCATCACATAGTCAGAGCGGTCACGCATCTCTCAAGGCACAAGATGCCTCTTCAATCTTCAAGATGATGATGGGGAAGCCACCTTCACTCGGGTTGACAGTCCGTCTTCTCGCACTAGGCGTGACGCTCATGATGTCATGAAGTTAGTTCAGCAGTTGAAGCAGTTTGACGTCTTCAGAGTTCACGTGAGTGAAGCAGGAGATACAGATGCAGCCACTAACATCCCACTGGTTTCACTGGCAACTAAAGACACTGAGCTGATGAACATCCCGATGGCTCAGCAGACCATAAGCTCAGAGGTTCCAACCTCTGATCTGAAGACCTGTGTGATGATAGATGGCCATGCACTCATCCAAGCTCTTGGCAAGCCTGGCGGCTGTCGAACATTCGGCGACTATGCTGAAGTGTTCTTCAAGGCCGTGACGAGTTATTTCAATGAACACACAACAAGAGTTGGTCATCTTTGATCGGTACAAAGGGGAAGGATCGATCAAAGCAGTTACCAGGACAAAGCGTGCAAGCAAGAAGAAACCGATTCGGAAAGTTATTGATGTCCCACAAGTTCCTCTCCCTGAAGTGTAGAAAAACTTCATGGCCCTGGATACAAACAAGGCTGACCTAGCCTTGTTTCTGTCTAACGTCATCACTGAGAAGGGCAGAGATCTTCAAGAAAGATGTCAGCTGGTGACAGGGGGTAGTCTCTCTGAAGCCACTGAAGTACGGTCAACCAGGCGACATGACGTTCCACTGCATAGCAACCATGAAAAGGCGGACACCAGGCTCATCCTTCACTCATGTGATGTAGCGTCCCAGGGCTATGAACGAATACTGATAGTGTGCAGAGATACTGATGTAATGGTGCTGCTGATTCACTTCGTTTGCACCAAGGTCGCTGAAGTGTGAATGCTGTGCGGAACGGCCAAAAACCGAAAATGCTACCTCGTGCACGATGTATTCAAGAGTTTGTCGCCCCCAATCGTCAGGGACAATCTGGTCAGCTTCCACGCTTTGACCAGGTGGGTGTGACACAGTCTCGTCCTTCAGTGGTCATGGAAAAAGAAGTGTTGGAAGGTGTTCAGTGACCACCCATTCCTGCTGCACGCCATTGGTCGAGATGGGGATATCGCAGATGTTGAGAAGTTTGTGTGTCATTTGTATGACATCCCGGAACAACACACACTTGATGTCGTCAGAGTTCACCTTTTTGGGAAGGCCAAGAAAATTCTGAAAATGCTCCCACCGACAAAGGATGCCTGGAGCTCCATGCTAAGCGGGCAAACTATCAGGCCAAAATATGGATCCAGGCTGACAAAGAGCACGTAGATGTTGAAGATCCGGTGGACACTTCAGCCTGGAAGTTGGAAGATGGGAACCTCCTAGGCTCCTACCAGTGTGGACAAGGCTTCCTCCAATCCCTGAAGCCTGCCTGGAGCTTGTTGCTTGTGGTTGCAAGAAAAAGTGCAAGACAGCTAGATGCAACTGCTTCAGGAAAAGGATGAAGTGTACGACAGCTTGTGGTTGTGACGACAGCGGTTGCTGTAACCCAGCTGGACAGTAGATCTATGTCTCTCTTCCGGGCTGAAATCGAGAGAAGCTGGAATGTGCTGTAAGGAACTAATAACTCTGTTCTTAAGTGATTGCAATCCACACAATTGTGACTGTCAGTGCAGCATTTCGGTCGCGACGCGACTTGTAGATGTTACTAGTGTGTAAACTGTATAGTTATGGGGCTATATTTACTGCTTTGTGATTTAGTTGTGATAATTCTGTTATTGTGAGTACTTAATTCATGCCATCAAACTTATTAGGCACTAATCATGTTAAAATAAATTGTTTTGACTAACAGACTTGCTCAATTTTTTTTTTTTTGACAATTAAAATAAAAAATCAAATTTTTAGCACAATTTCGGTCGTGATTAACTTGAATTTGACCTTGAGTTGGTAATTCGGATGGAATAAGCGTGTCATCATACTTTATCACTAAGTGTGGCAAAATGAAACATTTGGTCAAACCAAATGGCTCAGAATATTTTTTTGAAATTAAAATTAGAAAATATAATTTTTTGCACAGTTTGACCTCGAAAATGACCTTCAAAGCCAAAAGCGAGAGTGGCATCCACCTGCATTTTATTCCTCACCCGCAGGTACATTGATTTAGCATGGGTGCCAGCTATTAACAAAAAATGCCGTTCAAAGTTGATTTTTTAATTTTGGCCGGTCCACTATATGGCCATGATAATACCTTATTATTATTATTATTATTAATTAACAGAAACAAAGACAAAGATAAAAATATGGCAATTTTTATTTTTTTAAGTTTATTTATGTACGTACAATAAATATCAGATTTATAAAGGTTATTATGAAAAAATAATTAATAATTAATAAAAATAATTATTATGAAAAATAATTAATGACAAGGGATTTATAAGTTAAGAAAATATCATTACCGTAAATTGCAAAACAACTTATAACAACAACGAACAATTGAAACTTTTAATTTATTAGAAACTTTAATAAAATTAACTAAATTAACTAAATTAAATTCAAGTTTGTTCGTTCAAACTTTGTTTGCTCAAAGTAAGCCTAATAAATGCTAATAATTAGGAAGCACTCATAAGATCCTAATGAATTATTTCCTAACGGTTACCAAATTATGGTCTTTATTTAATTAAAACGAACTTATCCGTTAAGGAGAGAGAATCTTGTCTACTTGATTATTAAGAAGAGGTTTCATACAAAGGTTTCACTCCTGAAAGGGAGGAAGAATAAAGGCTGGACAGGTAAATTCGGGTGTAGAAAAGTTATCGTGTTTTTTTTTTTTAGTTCGTTTTCGCTGGTTATATTTTTAAAATCGAAGGGCTTGAAAAATAATTCTTAAATTACGCGACCCTAATCGGCTAATGTATTCCATATGCTAAGTTGAGGTTCTGTTTCAGACTTACTGATTTTGGTCACGTGCGCAGCTGAATAGGATCAATCTTATGAATTTGGATGAGGAGGAAAACCTATAAAGAAAAAAAACTTAGCGTCCAATTTATAACATGTCTTAATTTAATTTCATGTACATTACTGAATCTACTTATTTATTTTATCTATTCACCTAATTGTTATTATTATTATTATTATTATTATTATTATTATTATTATGAAGATATTTAATTTCAGCTTTTAATCTACAGTAATGTATTTTTTGAGAAATTTTTGAGAAATTTTTAAAGGAATTTCTCGCACATTGAAAAATTTTCTTCAAGCCAATTCTTAAAAAAAAGAAGACTATTATATATATATATATATATATATATACACCGGGTGTCCGAGAATTATCTGTACAATTTTTGGCTGTTATTAAAAGTCAACCATGAAGTGTAGAAATTCCAGTGTTGTCCCATTTTACAGAGAAACTCATTAAGTTTTTTCTGATAACAAGTTTTGACAAGTTTTTCTCTTTTTTTTGTACGCGGGTGACAGACATTGATGATTTAAAAGCAAGAATCACAGCTGCTATTGAGCGAATTGATGTGGATATGCTGCAGCGTACATGGCAACATTTGGATTATCGATTGGATGTTTTGCGAATCACTGATCATTGATGGTGCACATATTGAATGTTTGTAACATCGTTACTTTAATAAAAGAAACTTTTGAAAATACAGATTCTAAATAATCTTGTTTAAGAATTTTACGTGTGTTATCAAGAATTTTATTAAAAGATGAAATTGTACAGATAATTTTCGGACACACTGGAATTTCTAAAAAACTTGTCAAAACTTGCTATCAGAAAAAACTTAATGAGATTCTTTGTAAAATGGGACAACACTGGAATTTCTACACTTCATGGTTGACTTTTAATAACAGCCAAAACTTGTACAGATAATTCTCGGACACCCTGTACGTATGTTACGTTTTTTTTGCGAAATCGCTCTTTTTGCAAATTCTCCGGTCAGTTTGCAAAGAAACCAAAACAATAGTAATTTTACAAAATGACCTTAAATGTTTGATCATTTTGCAAAAACACAAAAATTGGTCAATTTGCAAAAACACACAAAAATCGGCCACTTTGCAAAATCACCAATAATCTTGTCCGTGTATTTGCAAAATCTCTTGTTCTTATACTGTAGAACCTTCTAGCTCCTAACCTAACCTAACCTAACCTAACCACAATGACACTGTTGGTTAGGTTAGGTTAGGAGCTAGAAGGTTCTACAGTATTAGAACAAGAGATTTTGCAAATACACCGACAAGATTATTGGTGATTTTGCAAATTGACCGATTTTTGTGTGGTTTTGCAAAATTATCAAACATTTAAGGTCATTTTGTAAAATTATTATTGTTTTGGTTTCTTTGCAAACTGACCGGAGAATTTGCAAAAAGACCGATTTCGCAAAAAACCCTTAACATATATATATATATATATATATATATATATATATATATATATATATATATATATGACGCAGGTTCACCAAAGTGATTATAATTTTTTTGGGGGGGAAGTTGAAAATGATGAAACTATAACATGTGCAAAATTCAATATTACAAATTTTAATGAATTAATAAGACCTCCCCAAAAGTTCAATGTTCTTACTTTATTAAGTAGATCCTCACTTCATTTGAGTTTTATCAATTAAAAATATTGAAAAACAATTCCATTTCGTTATATTTGATATTTATTTCAATATTATAGAAAACGTATTGTTTTCACAGTTTGAGAGTGGCGGAATATCGATTGATTAAAGAAAATGAGCCAGAAATAAATACCAAATATAACGAAATGGAATGGGACTTGGGTACCATCTCTGGGAAAATAATCGATGAGCGAGCAACGAAGTCTCGGCAGTGCGCCCGCCGCCAACGCTGTCCTTGGAATATATATATATAATTTTATATATATGAGCAGGGCCGCCGAAAGGGCGGGGAAGCCGGGTTAAATCCCTGGGGCCCGGACCTCTATGGGGGCCCGGAAAGAGGAGGGATAAAATCTAAAAATATTAATAAAGCAATTCATTAAATAACAGAGAGGAAATGTAATTAATGAACATACATTTTATAGAGATTATCATACTGGATGTTTGAATAGTGACTTGGACATACAATCAGTTTGCTTGTTATATACACAGAAAACATTCCCAATAAAATACTGAGTAAACAGGGGGTCCAATATACCAATCCTTCCGGAGGCCCGTGGCAGCTCTCTCCGGCCCTGTATATGAAGCGTCGCGAGTACGAGGGGCGAATTCGCCACATTGGCGATTTTGTGATTGTTTCCGCGAATGAATAGTTCATCCCTTTCCCAATCCACAGACAACTTGGTATAGCGAAATGACCCCCTCGTACGCTCAAAATGTAATTTTCAATGCGAGTATTTGTGCTATGTCCCCCTCGTACAAAGTAATCACAAAGTTTAAACGCGACTATCTCAAAACTGGTTTGGCGAATTCGCCCTTCGTACTCGCGACGCCTCATATATTTTTTTTATGAAGGAAGAGTAATATGACCGCAAAATGGTAGAGTGCAATTGCATGCAATGTTGATTAAATGAGTGCCAGTGCCACCCCTTGTTGCAAGGTGCCAATCCCCCCAATGATGCCAGTGCCACAAAAAGAAGATGCAAGCAAAGGGGAATCCTCCAAGCTGCCGCCCAAACCTAACCTAAGAGAGAGGAGAGGAGGAGAGAGAGCATCCTTCGCCTGGGAAGCCCAGGGCCCCAGACGCATAATAAAGCTCTTGGCCTCAGCACTGTGGCTTAGAAGGCTTAAGCAACCACTTGGCTTAGAAGGCTTAACCAGCCATTTGGTGTAGTATGCTTCAGCATCGCAGTCATTAGAAGGCTTAAGCCGCCAGTTACCTTAGAATGTCGCCACAGTTTAGATGTTGATTATATAAAGTACAGTATATACGCATGTGGGGCGTGTATGCATATACGTTTATCCGTAACACGGAATAAATAAAGACTTTTAGGCGCTCATCCCATCAACAACACGTGGCCGAGATGAGGGCTATACCAGTCGTCTAAGTATAGACTTTTAGGAGCTCATCCCACCAACAACACGTAGCCAAGATGAGGGCTACACCAATCGTCTAAATATAGACTTTTAGGCGCTCATCCCATCAACAACACATGGTCAAGATGAGGGCTACACCAGTCGTCTAAGTATAGACTTTATGACCTCCAATATAGACATTAGGAGCCCACCCATCAGTAGCCCGAGGCCGAAATGGGGATACAACCAATCGTCTAGAACTTAAGACCTCTCAGCAGTAACACAGTATTACACAGCGGCCTTACCTACGGCATTATTTACCAACACCTGATCGACCAAAGCCCCCTTACCTACGGCATTATTTACCAACACCTGAGCGACCAAAGCCGCCTTACCTACGGCTTTTACTTACTAGCTCCTGATAGACCGACAAGGTCTCTAAATACGACCCAATTAATAGACAGAGCTATTAAGCATAAACAAATACGTTTATGGGGGGGCAGGGTTAGACCGACGAGGTCTCAAAAAAAGGGCAACGCCAATAGTTTTATCCTATTGAGCTTCTCATGGTAGAAAACCACCACAAGGCCAATTTGATGTTTGGTAGGCAATCTTTTAAACAAAAGTTTGAATATAAACCAAATTTAATACCAAAAAAATTTTCACCTTAATATACAAATTTATCCTTAAACTATACCATAAAAAAATTAATATAATTTTTAAAACAAAAGAAATTAAATTAGGGCTAACTATTTAATTTTTTGCCTTTTATCCCCATTATATTTAAAGATTAGTTGCCAGATGGCGCTATTTATTTAATTTGTATATATTTAACGCAGAGAACATCTCTGTATTCATATTACAAAACCTGACGTATTATTTAAACAAATTTTCACCTTAATATACAATTTTATTTTTAATAAAAAACAGTAATTAGTTAACGCATACCGTTAAAATATTTTATTTGCCGTAGTAATGTTACTGTATAGCTTTATAGATTTCAGTCTAGTAGGGCATACCCAGTAAATAACATTTTGTACACACATTTATTAAAAATGGAATTTATGGCATAACTCAGATATTTGCGCCTTCTACAGTTCAATAAATAAAATTAATACGATTTTACACTCTGGGCATATACAAAAGAGTTACAACCAGATTGGAACGATGAGCTGAAATCCACCGACTATATATATATATATATATATATTATATATATATATATACACGCTCATAGATCCCCTACTATTAAAACAAATGTACTCTACTCCCGCAATCTTTTCCCATGCAAATCTGGCAACTACCTCATTCAGCTAGCGCAAAAGTTGCCAGTACCCAGTTACAATTGAATGATATATGCGTCATGACTTTTTTAAATGATGACTGCCATCAATACAGCATGCTGCAAAATTCGTGGCAATAGTTATCAACAGAACAACACTTAATATGTCGACAATTAATATAATTTTTCATTAGTTTACTAAGGTATACTTTTCATCAGCAGGATTTCGTAGGAAATGCAAATGAAATTTGACAGATTTTCTTACTTTTTGGCATATTTAATCATTTAATCATACACACACTGCATGTTATGAAGTATATATGCAGTATACTTAAATAAATAAATAAAAAAAACCAAAGTTTTGAAATTATTTTCTCCCACCCTCGCATATTGTTTCTGTATGGTAACTATTACGATGTGCAAAATTATAGCTCAATTGAGATAGTATAAGGGGTTGCGAAATAATTTCTAAAAATAGCACTTTCAGTATTTGCCCAGCTATCATCGTGGTGGTACGTGTCCCATCTTCTCTCTTAGTGTAGTGTATTAATTTCTTAAATTCATTTTATATACAATGCGTGTATTGTATGTATGTGTGTACATATGTGTACTGTGTAGTGTAAACCCATAAAGCCATCATTTTTTTTAATATATTGGTTACGACAAACTATCTTTAACTCAATGATCCAGCAAACAAAGAATAAATTGAAAATTATAGAATAAAAAATATAGCCCATTAGAGTGGTATTTTTCGCTCACACACACACACACACACACACACACACACACGTTTCTTTTCATATATCGACCCACATCCCAATACATAACATCATACTCCTGTATAACGTTATGTAATGTATTGGGATGTTGGTCGATATATACTTCGTTATAAACTTATGTGTGTATATATATATATATATATATATATATATATATATATATATATATATATATACAGGGTGGGCCGTAAGTTTCCATACATAGGAAAAATAAACATTTTTTTATGGACAACCATTTTTATTTATATAATATGCTCTACATGGTTGCCATTGTTTTGAAAACACATTTCAATACGTGTTCCCCACTGTTGATGAACACGCATTAGCACAGTTGACGTTATGCTTGTAATGGCGTTGGTGATACGTTCCTTTAGATGATTTATGTCTCGTATCTTTTCCTGATACACCATGGCCTTCAAGTGCCCCCAAAGATAGAAATCAAGGGGGGTGAGATCTGGGGATCTGGGAGGCCACTCCACAGGACCACGCCGACCAATCCAAGCATCCGGAAACTACTGCTGATCCAAATACCGACGCACGTGAAGACCATAATGAGGTGGAGCTCCATCTTGCTGGAAGTAAACTGGGAAGTTACCTTCCTCGTTTAGCAGGGATGGGAAAATCTCTTCTTGCAACATGTTAAGATACCTTTCGGCATTAAGATTTCCACTGACAAAAATTGGTCCAATAATTCTGTCACCCCATATCCCGGCCCACACCATCACTTTACCGGCACCTTGCATCTTCGTCGGACTCAGCCAGTTAGGGTTAGCATTACTCCAATAACGTATGTTTTGCCGATTAACCTCTCCATTGACGTAAAAATTTGCTTCATCAGTAAACAAGATCTTACGTCAAACGCATATTCTTAGGGTATCTGAAACATAAAAACAAACGTTTAATTTTTCCTATGTATGGAAACTTACGGCCCACCCTGTATATATATATATATATATATACATATATATATACTTATATACTTATATAAGTACATAAGTATAAAGTATACTTATAGAAATATATAAGTATATAAGTATATTTATATACCTATATACTTATATAAGTATATAAGTATATAAATATACTTATATACTTATATATTAATTTTGGACTTCAGGGCTTCCCAAACACCATAACCTAGTGGTGAAAGAACGGGGCTACTAGCCGGCCATATATTGGGTTCGATAAAAGCCGGTGTTTCGTTCTCAAGGAATGTAACAGTTTTGCGTGCTCTGTGTGCAGGGGCTCCATCTTGTTGGAAAGTATATCTTTCACTCTAACTGATATTCGACGTATTAGTAGTGAAAGATATACTGAAGTCCAAAGTTACATCACTCGTACCAATATGAGTCATACATGAATTACGCGAAAGAATTCTGCTGCTCGGCTGGGAGAAGGTGTCTCAATGATATGTAAACAGGTGTATTGATCAGTGGGTGGCATCCACGTTTGGAGGCCTGTGTTGAGCAGGAATGGGGACATGGAGCAACTTTTCAATTAAGACGAAGAACATGCTAAGGTAAGCATCTATGAAGTTTGGGGGCTCTAGTCCCTTACTTTTTGAATATACAGTTTACCTCTAAGGGGTCATTTTTTACCACCCTGTATATATATATATATATATATATATATATATATATATATGGTACTTTCCTGTTATCCCGGATTCTAGACTTTTTGTCATTTGCCAGACTTCAATTTTGACAGAATATTTTCGTTAAAACTAACGAAAATATTACGAATTTACCTAACCAATTATCAAGTGCGTACAGTTTACCTAACCGGGCATTCAATTAACGTAATTAGTTGGTAAGGTTAGGTTAAGTCGTGATATTTTCGTTAGTTTTAACTAAAATATTCTGTGTCAAAATTGAAGTCTGGCAACTGGTTAAAACCTTTGATTAACCTTTGGTTAGCTTTCGTCCGAATTGTTCATGCTGAGGAAGGTCAAGTTTTTCAATCCACCTTAGACCTACAGTTTAATGCGGAATCCGAACCACGCCCCCCCCCCCCAGCAGCATAGCGTCTTAACCACTAGGCCACCCATGGTACCCATTTATCTACCAACCACCTTTCTTTATTGTGTGGAAGGATGAACAGCTGGGTTTTGCTGCGCGCCGGCTGCCGTCACCGGGTCTCGATCCCGGGGCCGATGGATTCGTAGTCAGCGACGCTAACCACTACACCACCGAGGCGCATATATATATATATATGTATATATATATACACACACGCCTATATAGTGGCGGATCCATGTGAGCTTAGGGGGCTCCAGCCCCGTATTGATAGAGAGGTTTCGCATTCCCAATGATGTTTCCTGTTTCAATCAACCACATTCTCTGAGTAGACAAGCGTACAAGAAGTAAATGTTTAGTGAATATCATTTTAGAGTGGTACTGTGCGCGTACTGTGCGCGTACTGTGCCTGCAGCGAGCGTTCATGCTCGTGCTGTGACTAGCATTCACATCGACCAGTGTGATTGGCGTTGTTTTTTAAATTTTCTTTTGATTTCTAACGGCTAACCATCACTTTAGGCAAGTCTACCGTTGTGCGTTGTCCTGGTAATTACGTTTGGCAAAGTGAATTCGGGGTTGTTTCTTCTGTTTCGTTTGTAGGCTACACAATTTACAAAAATTAAAAATGTCATTTTCCACATTTGATGAATGAAATGAGTTATCAAGAGCCCTTAGTGATTCTTTGGCATCCCCCAGCCACGGTTCGAGATGAGATATGAAGCTCTGGACTATATTTGACAAATTGACGAAGATATCAACTTGAAAGTTGTCGAGATTTGCGTGTCCGCTTATGCTTGGCAACCATCTTGAATCTGTGAAGATCGTGTCCAGTCTATTGATGTAATTTCATGTCGTGGAGGTGATGCCGAAAAAGTTGTTGATATTTTTGCCCCGAAAAACAGAATGTGAAGTGAAGAGAATTTGTTCGGCGGTCTTATGACATAGTACGATCTATTGGCACGATCCATTGGCACATTTTTTCGTAATTCATTACTCGTCAGAATAATATAATTTACAGTAATTGCCTTTACAGTAATTTTACACCATTTCACAGATTTACAATAATAGCAGCAAGCTAAAGAATGGCAGTTGTAAATGTAATTTTATTAACAAACAGGAGGAGTCTTTTTTTACTGGGTTTGGTTGGACAGTAAGCTAAAAACTGGCTGTTCATTATTTCTATTGTCAAGCAAGTGTTTCTTGGATCTAACTGAACATTAAAAGAATTATAGATTTGCTGTTATTCTAATAAATTAGTAATCACTAAACATTAAACTTATTACCGAGTGTTTTTGTAGGTTGGGTTCCATACTTTTTAGGCTGAGCTCAGAATTGCATCTCAACCCAACCAGCAACCCCTAAACAAAAATCCATTATATATATATAATATATATATATATATATATAATATATATATATTATATATAATATGTTTTTTTCTCAGTACAATTTAATTAATCTATTAATTAATATCCGAAAAAAACTGTTCTTCCACAACGGTCTGTCCTAATATGCTCCTACTTTCCTTTCTTGACCTGTGTTTTTGCGCCTGCGGTCCGATATTTGAAATGGTGTGAAGGTCATTTTCGTTTTATAGGTCTTTCTTATATTCATATATACTCATATATACAGTTATACATACACCTTCCTGCGGAATATATATATATATATATATATTTTGTGAGGAAATATAATTTTATATATATATATATATATATATATGTATACTGTATATATATTGTGACGAAATTTTATTTTCACACTGATTTTAAGATTGCTTTTGTAAATAATAATACCCTTGAATGTTTATTCCTATGTAAGGACAAAATCCCCCTGCGATGAGCTGTTCTGTCGTTTATTTGTTTACCTGCCCTGGGTGCTCCCAGGGAACTACGATGGCAGTACAGTTCGTTCTTTGCAGGCGAGATTTTGCTCCCATATGGGTATTAGTCATAGGACAGGGAAGGTTTTGTCGAGAAAGGAACGGTATGCTATTAGAAGTCATTTTATCAAGTGTAATGTTGACGTTTCTGTTGACAATTTTAAAATTCTTAAATCGTTAAAATGCCCGTCCTCCCTTCGTATTTACGAATCTTTGTGTATTAAGTTTTTGAACTCTAGTTTAAATATTGATTCTGGCTGTTACCCCATTTATATTAATTAGAATAACTACCTACTAAATTTTCCCTTACGATCCTGTCTCCTTTTCGCTTCAGTTTTTTGTGGCTGTCAAGTGAGCATAGTAGGTGTGTCGGTTTACTCTTGTGATTTTTCGTTTAACTTTTTATTCCGTTTAACTTTTTATTTGTAAATTTTTTAACAGTTTTACGTTTGAATGTCTTTATTTTTATGTTTTATTTTTATCATTCGTATATTTTTTGTCATTTATATATTTTTTACTTTATATTTGATTTTGGCTTTTGCCCGTTTCTACTTTGTAATTTTTATTTTTATACTTGAACAGTTTTAATTTTGTATCCAAGATTAGTTTTTAACTCTCGACATTTATATATATTTTTTTGTCATGTATTAATTTTAGCTTTTATTTATTAGGCCTCGAAAATGGGTAGAGTTGACCGAAACGTCGGCTGCAGCCAAATATAATGAGTTTTTTGCTCAACGTCTTCGTTCTTAATATCCTAAATGTAAAACTACGTCGACTTAGGAGGGATCCTGTTTCATATATATATAATATATATATATGTATATATATATATATATCAGTAGTATGTCAGAAAAATGGTAAACAGAAATGGATTTATTTGAGAATTACCCCTTTGAGTTCCTCACATCTGTCTATGAATTACATTTACGGAAATGTTTGGCATGATGATGTTACGCTGTCTTCACAGTCTTTCATAAGATGTATTTGAAAGTTTAAGAAAAAATAGTTGCTGATGTGGTGTGGTGTATTTCTTGTGCAAATGAATTATTGAATGCCCAGTTAGGTCAACTGTATGCTCTTGATGATTGGTTAGGTTGTCGTGATATTTTCGTTAGTTTTAATGAAATTATCACGACTTAACCTCAACTAACAAAATTATCACGACAACCTAACCAATCATCAAGGGCGTACAGTTGACCTAACCGAGCATTCAATAATTCATTTGCATAAGAAATGAAGGTCGGATTTGAATAAAACATACCAAAAGAGACCAGAAAAACCTATTCTCTTATCCAAATCGACCCGCAGCCCGCAGGGGTAAAACGAATAATTACCACCATACTATTTCAATCGATTTTAATCGATCCAAAAATTGCTTATATCTCCGTTAATATCAATTTGCACAAGAAATACCATAGAAAAAAATAGGGACCTTTTCCAGTTTGTGTACCGTTTTTCATATAATTTATTTTTGCTTCTTTTCAAATAAAAAATGAGTGATAATATCAATCTCTTTAGTTAGGCTTATAAGGCTAACTAACGAAAAAATCACGACCTAACCTAACCAATCGTTAGGTTAACTGTACGCCAGTGACGATTGGTTAGGTTAGGTCATGATATTTTCGTTAGTTAGCCTTATAAAGCAAAAAATAAATTATATGAAAAAAGGTACACAAACTGGAAAAGGTCCAAAAATAGATTCAGATTTAAATTCTACATAAGAAAAACCGGATCTTGTGGGTTGTTGTATTATATCAAAAATGATGGGTTATAACCCACAGGATCCGATAATGATATACTCATTATGTTATAATTTTTGAGACTTTATAAGTCTTCGTATAGATGAGACTATTTTTTGGCTTTTGACTTTTAACTATTATAGAAATCTCGAAACTTTGATACTTGTCGGAATGTCGGTGTCAGTTCAACATAGTAGCACTTTTACTCTTTCCATTCTTCTTCTTATATACATTATATATTATTTCTGGGCTAAGTTTACTAATATATATATATATATATACATACAGGGTGTCCCATAAGTCCGGCATCATAGGAAAAATAATTAAAAAAGGCAAAACAAACGCTTTTATTTTATTGTTCCGTAGCCCATTCACAAAATTCCATCCGCCGGTCGGGATCATCTTCGCTTAATTTTTGTAGGATCTGAAGTTTATATGGATGCCATTTGTGAGCCTGAAGAATACGATGGATGCTACTTTTCGACACTTCTGCCTCGGGGGACAATCGCCGAAGAGACTTATTGGGACTTCTGTTAAAATGATCCAGGATAGCAGTCGCTGTATCATCGTCAGTGGACCTCCTTGAAGGTCCACTGCGTGGTTTATCTTCTATGGATCTTGTTTCCTTAAACTTTGCAACAAGTCTGCTAACACAACTCTGTGTTATTGGCTCGCGGTCTGGATGCAGTCTGTTAAATTCAGTAGCGGCCTCTCTTTGACTCCGATTTCCTATGAGTAGAATTATCTGGATTCGTTCTTCCTTGCTCACAGACATTATGGCCTGTAGAAAGAGAAAAAATATGAATTATCGTTTGTAGAAATAGAAAAATATGAATTTCTCCTATGATGCCGGACTTATGGGACACCCTGTATATATATATATATATATATATATATGATACACACAGACCGTGCATGGAACAAGGAATTCTTCTAGGAAAATTAAATCCACTATAGTCCGAATAAGTAATAGTAAATGACAAATGCTATAGTTTTTTCTTTTCATGATGCTAGCCTGACGTGGGCAACGGGTGACTCACAAAGAGATCCCAAAAATATAGCTTCCCTGACCAGCTATCTGCAAAGCAGATAGGATCCAGCTTTGGGACAGGATCTAGGGTTTAAAGCAGCCTAGCCCAAAACCTCAGGGAACCATTCTGAGTTCATTCCTATCATGAAACGGACATGTTATGTCCCTTGAAAAGCGGACGCTCAATTCTGCCAGTTGAGGTTTAAGTTTTGGTTTTTGGCTAAAAATATAATAGTTGCCCCTTTTTCTTTGATGTATTCAATCTGACGTGAAGGCAGCGAGCCTTTTGCTTATATTGAGGTTCTAAATGTAGCTGGGCTAGGCTGCTTTAAACCCTAGATCCTGTCCCAAAGCTGGATCCTATCTGCTTTGCAGATAGCGGGTGAGGGAAGCTATATTTTGGGGACCTCTTTGTGAGTGACCCGTTGCCCACATCGGGCCAGCATCATGAAAAGAAAAAACTATAGCATTTGTCAGTTACCATTACTTTTTTGGATTATAGTGGATTTAATTTTCCTAGAAGAGTTCCTTGTTCCATGCACAGTCTGTGTGTATCATGAAAAACCTCAGGGAACCATTCTGAGTTCATTCCCATATATATATATATATATATATATATATATACTCACACAGGGTGGGCCGAAAGTCTGGATCCATAGGAAAATATTTATTTTAATACATAAATTACAACAAATGGTAAATACTTAAAATGAATATCAACTTTAACTCGTAAATGCGTATCCGTGATACTGTACTGTACAGTAGTTCGTACTCCAGTATAAATACTCGAATACTTTTTTATTTCAGTCCAGAAATGGCTTCGAATCTAACAACAGAAGACCGGGTAGAACTTGTGCTCATGTACGCAAGACAGGGCGCTACACACAGAGAAGTTGCTACCGAATTCAATAGAAATCATCCTGATAAGCATCCAGTAACACACGCGACTGTTGGCAAGTTGTTTAAACGTTTCAAAGAAACAGGAAGTGTACATGATCGACGGCGTTCTGGTCGTCCAAAAACTGCAACTGATGAAAATATCTCTGCAATGGTATGTGAAACTTTAACGAATAGTCCAGTAAAGTCAACAAGAAGATTATCAAATGAAACACGCATCTCGAGAACGTCAATTCGAAGAATTATTAAAAATCATAAATTTCATCCCTAAGTGTCTCGATGTCAGAGGCCGCCAATTTGAGCATTTGTAATAATTTGTTCTTTATACTGGAGTACGAACCACTGTACAGTATCACGGATACGCATTTACGAGTTAAAGTTGATATTCATTTTAAGTATTTACCATTTGTTGTAATTTATGTATTAAAATAAATATTTTCCTATGGATCCAGACTTTCGGCCCACCCTGTATATATAAAACAGAAGCCTGATTCATGAGAGCGTTACTCCTCTACATGCACAAATAAATCTCCTCACCTTTAAAGAGTTGGTCTGTGAACGCGGGTTCAACGTGGGCGTGCGGGTGCGGTGTACGTGGGATGGCTGAAACGCTACAACAGTCCCTCGAGAGGTTACACCATCCTTAAATGTACCTTATAGAAGGTTCATGAAGTTTCCCCTTAACCTGACCCCTACCCCCTCTCAAATACATACTACTATTCTATATATATATATATATATATATATTTTCTATAATGACATTTCTGCTTACGTATTAAGTATTCGCCCATATCAAGTACCATCCTCTCATAAGGGGTTCCAAAAAACCTTAGCCCCCACATTTGCAGCTTACATGTTTACTTATATCGAAATAGTTTTTAGTGATTATAAAAATATATAAAATTCTTTATTTATTGCAGGTATTAAAATTACTCTAGCTGATAAAGTGATAATATAATGGCTTCTCAATTAATTGGTGATTCCGAGAGGCAACGTGTGATAGATCGCATCCGAGCAATAACATTTCGGGAAGCTCGTGATGCTGGAGCCACCTTTATAACACGTTCATGGGTTGCCAAAAAGTTGCGAAGAAGTGAGGACTTCGTCAAAAGAAATTGGAATAAAACTTTGGATGAATGTGAAATGGATACAACCAAATCTGGGCGCCCAAATTTGCCACTCTCTCAGGAAACAAAGGACATCATTGAAAGCGGTACGCGTAAGCGGAAAAACAGCTGTGCTAAACTTTCTAGAGAGATCGAAGTGTTGAGAGGAAAGATCGTTAGTGGTGGGATCATTCGACTGTACCGGCATAGGCAAGGTTTAAAGCCTTGGCATGAACTTCTAAAGCCAAGAAAAACTCAACTTAACATCAATGACAGAATGTGGTTTGCTCATTATCTTGAAGATTGGGATGTGGATGATTTCATGCATTTAGCTGTCTCCGATGAATTTTTTGTTTACGTAACACGTCGGCCTAACTACCAAAATGATCGAGTGTGGGCCACAACACCAGATGAAATCGATGACAATGAACATTATCGCGAATTATTAAAAAGTCCAGACTGTGTTGCTGTGTTTGTTTTGTTCACTGCAAAGAAGCTCATGTGGGTGCTGAAGCCAAATGGTCAGAGTTGGGATGGACAGTATTTTCGTGATATTATTCTATCCCAGCATCATTCCTTTTCTAAGAAACCCAAACGATGTTATGGATGTCGATCAGGTCACACTTCTGCACGATAAGGCCCCTGCTTTAAGGCATTAGCCACTCAACAGTTGTTGCGGAACCATGAGATCGATTTCTTTGGAAATGAAGAATGGCCAGGAAATTCTCCTGACCTGAACGTCTGTGACCACATTGGATCAGTTATAAAGGACAAGGTTGAATGTCTCTTGTTTCAAGAACCTGCAGCAAATCGATTTTCGAAGGATACAATGACGCAACACATTGAAACTGTTTTAGAAATTTGCGTAACGATCAAGATCTATTCACGTCACTTTTGGCAAGCTACCCAAAGCAAATTCAGGCTGTCTTGGAAGCCAATGGCGGGAACACCAAGTTTTAATTGTTTCTCATTAAATGCAGGATTAAATTCTCTTTGTGAGGTATGTTTAGTTTTACTGTACCTCTAATGGTTTAGGCACTTTAGGCCATGGGCGGGGATGCTAAGGTTTATTGGAGCCCCGTAGATTTGTGTCTATAAAAGGAGGAGACAAAGAAGCTGGTGGCAGAGATTGAGATCTGGTATAACTGAATGTCTTATTCCTAATTTCTGAGTACGAATCACTCTTATCTCCTTTCCATTTCCCCTTTGCTTTGTTGAGACGAGTTAGCACTTCTAAATTCTGTTTGATTGGATGCAGTGTTGAGCTTCTAATATTAATCTGTGATATGCATTTTCGTCATTGAATATTGTTTAGACATCAGTTCTAGTACTCTGGTAGAGAGAGAGAGAGAGAGAGAGAGAGAGAGAGAGAGATACGAGTAGTCTGCCATTAAATAGTAATTTGAAAAATTCAGGATGAATCAGACAATAATTCTTATCCCCTTTATTCCCTCTTCAGAATATTTAAACATTATACTGAACAACAAATTTTTACTTTTATTCTGTCTCAGCAACAAAGCTGGTCTATATGAAGTCGACGCTACTGATTCTGAAAATGTTATTCATTTTGGCGTATCAAGCATAGTTTCCATGAAATCTTAAAAAATATTATACAACTATTGTATATTGTATATAATATGTATAACATTGTATATTGGATATACTTAATTAAATATTATACAAAATATTGAAAAATATTAACATCACACATACTATAAGAGTAGCAATACACACGACGTAATAAGACAAACATCACATGTGGTCATAGTTGCGAGATAATAAAATAAATGAACAGCTTTTACTACAAAAATTGAATATTTTTTCCGAAACAAAAAAATGGAAATTTCTCAAAAACTGTACGTGATAGGAAAATAATAAGACCATTTTTGTAATCAACGTTAAAAACTATAATAATGACATAAAACTTTTCCTGTGACAAAATCATTGTTGAACAGTGTTATTAGACTTCTACGAAAGTATTGGGTGAAGGTTACAAAAGTACAATTGATGTAACGTGAAAGTTGGGTCCGAAATCTACGTCCCCAAGAACAATTCCAGACAAATATTTTAAATATAATAAAGCACAGCCTAAACAAAATAAAAATTATAAACCAACAAACATTAAAAACATTCAATGTTTGTTGGTTTAATAATTTGCCAGTTTAATAATACAATACGTTTTACCCGATAGGAAAAACATTTTTTTTCTTCGACATTTACACAAAAATAAAATATAAATTTATAAATTACATTTTGACTCAAACTGATCCAAGAAAGGGATTTATTTTCAATAAATAATTATATAATGAGAGCTGTTCCTCGTGGGATGTCTTTTGAGTGTCCATGTGGCTAAGGTGTTCCTATAGTTTTTCATGGGAAAAGATATTTAAAGGAATGGCCACAATCATTGAAGCCATTCTCGTGCAAAAATTATGCTAACGACATAATGTATTATTCAACTATAAATCTCACATTTGTTTTTTAAAATTCTCAAAACTTCCAAACATAAATCCTAAATCCCACATTTGTTGTTTTTGTAAATTCTCAAAACTTCCAAACAGTCTTCACATCAAAACTAGGAACAAATAACACAATTTTATTTCTAGATGGTGACATAAATCTTTATTCAATACTTTCATACTAAAACTATCACGACTTATTATCCGATTCCTACTTTATAGTCATCAATACCAAACTTTTATAAAATAAACACCATACTGCTTACGCACACCCATCCACTGAACTCAGCAAAATCTGAAAATATTCACAAAATGTTACATTTTTATACATAATCAAAAAGACAAGTTATATATTCTTAATGAATAAAACCACACCAAAATTACCTAATCCAGTAAATGGTCAGTTCCAAAAGATATGCATAACTAAACCTCATTACGGATACATAAGTTTAAAAATTTTATGACAATTAGTGAAATTAATCAGTCCACTGTACTCGCAAATAAATTTAAAAATTATAGTTAAAAATAATCTCGGCATAAAAGACTTACTACCACGTAAACAACAGACAGACGTAAGCATACGTTCATTTGTCATATATAAATTTCGTTTAGAAATCTATATATTGACGGCACTATCTGCCAATATAAGGTTAGAATAAATTAACTCTTAGGTATATCGTCTGGGTCATACAAATTCCTAAAAAAAATATAAAAAAATTGTACTCAGTAATAGTGGTACATGAATATTGCACAGAACAGAACATGACCACCCCATATTCCATAACAATTTTTAAATTTTGTGCAAATTTGATGGTAGTACAAAAACTACTTTAAGTAAAATCACATTACAACCTCTAGAATCTCTCACTCTATCGCTCTCCCTTTATACAGGGTGATTCATAAGTACTTCATAAATCGCAGCGTGTATTCTCGATACAAAAGTAAAGAAAAAAGACCATATAAACATAGGTCGAGAAACCCGTAGGTTTTGAGCTATAGCACGCGACAGAGAAATGAAACTCCTAATTTTTTTTTACATTTTATGCAAATACACAGTGTAATACATTTGCTTCATTAAAGTAAATGTTCGAAATTCTTTCCTACTTCTTGAATGTATGCCTCAGCACGTCGCACCAGTGATTGTCTGACACACTCAAAAATTCCTGGAGAAGTGTGGATCGTTTCGCAGTTGCCTCGAACTCGTTGCCACAATTTGTCACGTGCTCGGACTTCTGTAACAAACTAGGATTTTTAAATGACCCCACAAGTAATAATCAAGAGGATTTAAATCTGTTGACCGAGATGGCCAGGGAATAGGACCACCCTGCCCTATCTGCTTGTCAGGATACACAGCATCGAGATATTCCCTCTGTCGCGTGCTAAGCTCGAAACCAGGTACGACAAATCGATGAATCGGTACAGAATTTAAATTCTGTACCGATTCATCGATTTATTGTACCTGGTATTCCATACATTAAAACCAAGCTCACCCTCTCGTCTATTGTTAATTTCACAGCCATCCCCTAATCTAAAAGAAAAAACTAATATATTATTGTCAACACTGAAAATTCCTATGGTGCGTGACTTTTGTGCCACCCTGTATATTGAAAACCCTACTTCCATGGAACAAAATTCATCTACGCAAATTCCTACTTCAAGTTGAACTATTTTCACTTATTTTCTTCATAATTTTAAACTTTAATTCTAAACATTAAATATGGTACTTTAGAAAATAATTACACTACATCAGTATAAAAAGGAAAAAAAAATTTTCTTTGAAAATAGGTGGAATAATCCAATTTGGGGGTGCTGATTCCAAATCTGCTATCAGCTTTATGCTATCGCATCAGATTTTCTCACAAAATCAATAATAAAACGTCCTGATTTTATGAGCAGAATGTAAACAAACATAATGGTAGATGAAACACTTAGAAACACATTAAAAACTTTCAAATTCACACCAAAAGAACTTTACTTAAATCTGAGTAAAAGAAAAGTAATACAATAAAATTCACAGAAAGGATAATTTTAGATTACTTTTCTTTAGCTATATACATCATCAATTTGGGTGAATTTCCTCTTTTTAGATGTCTTTTTGAAATTTGGTTCGGAAACATCTCTCTTCAAACACCAACCGTAGTCAGACATCATATTGACATTCCATCTTTCTTGATATAGTTTTTTCCATGTTTTTTATGTCTTGATGGAACCTTTCACCTTGCTCTTCCCTAACCGCTCCAAGGTTTTCAGGGAAGTACTCCAAGTGGCTGTGAAGGAAATGCACTTTTAGACTCATGTTGCAACTTAGATTCTCATAGCATTTCAACATGTGGCTAACAATTGTTCTATAGTTTTTGGCTTTATGGTTTCCTAGAAATTTTTCAACAACATTTTTGAATGATATCCAAGCCGCTTTCTCACATTTGATATTGAATCAAGAAAGTTGTCATCTTTCATTAGTTTCCGTATTTGAGGGCCATCGAACACCCCAGCTTTTATTTTCTCTTCACTTAGAGCAGGGGTCGGGGAACCGGGGTAAATTACCCCAAATGGGGTAAAAATGAAAATCTCGGGGGTAATGAAGGCTCAATAAACATATAAATAAAATTGCACAAAAATTTATTAATTAATAAGCGAGGCTAATTATCAAAGTTATATTTTTTTCGAACAAATAATTTCAAGTCTAGGGGGTAATATCGTTGTACACAAATATATTTTGGGGTAATACCCAAAAAAGTTCGCCGACCACTGACTTAGAGAAAAGAATTGGTCAGAAATGGATTTGAAACAGTTGCCATCTCTATCCCAAGCCTTTACAAATTACTTCATTAGCCCCAATTTAATGTGTAATGGTGGTAGCAACACTTTTGCAGGTGTTATAAACAGAGGTGGAAAGAATACCAAAATTTTGTAACTGGAGGAGTACGAATACAAGTACAGACTTTTTGGAGTAAGCGAGTACCAGTACGATTACGATTACAGCTACTTCAGATTTCCTCGAGTACGAGTACGATTACAGTGATTTCAGATTACCTTGAGTACGAGTACAACGTTTTTCAGTGCTTTACCTGGTGCTTGCATGAGCAAAGCTTATTTGTTATGAGACCATATGAACACATTACAATGGGAAATGAAAAAATGGACACGAAAGGAACAAAATGTATTTGTTTTACTGTTACACACATACACATATATATATATATATATATCACATGTACTCATAAAATTATAAGTAATGTGAATTACATAATACTTTATTCAACATCTTTTGTAAGATGTTTTATATTCCATCAAAATAACTCAGCTTTCTTATAAAAATGACTAAAAACTAACAATATAAATCCACACCTTGTAAAACTCAGATGTATATATATTATATGTGCAACCTTCTACAATGACGTCAGATACCACCAGATCTCTACAGATCTCTAACTAATACTAACCTCCGCGATGCCCTGCATAAGCATTTGTAGTCTGCTGAAGGCTTTCTAGAACTTCTGGAAGTTATAGGTTGCTATAGTTACGAACAACATAGACAAATTAGTAGCAGGTGGTAATTGGTCACGAGAGGTTGATTGGTTGAGTACGAGTACGATTACAGCGATTTCAGATTCCTCGAGTACGAGTACGATTACAGCAATTTCAGATTATCTTGAGTACGAATACGAGTACAACAAATACACGTACTCGAGTACAAGAATACTCGAGTGCTGATGTACTCTTCCCACCTTTAGTCACAAGAGTTTCGTTGATGACATTTTTGCTGCCTGGTGTTAAGTTAGTTCTGTGGGGCCAATCCTTCTTTTTCCAATGATCAGCCTTTGCTCTGCTGTCCCACTCACATATGAAGCAAGGCATCTTTGTATATCCAGATTGTTGGGCAAGAAGCATGGATATCACCTTCAAATCTCCACAAATAATCCAGTTATGATCACTATATTTTATTTTATCTAGAAGGAATTTCATGTCATAATTTTCTTTCATGCGGACAGAGTAGCCAATGGGGATGGATGCCAGTTAATTGCCATTATGCAGCAAAACAGCTTTTAGACTTGACTTTGAACTGTCAATGAACAATCTCCACTGTTTTAGATTATAGTCTGTACCTATAGTGTTCATAAGACCAGGTATGTCAGTACAGAATACTAGAGAACCATCCATAGAAAAGAAATGAACAAATTCTTGTTCTCTGCTCCTGTACCAGGAATATGAAGTTCCAGCAGCCAGTAAATTTCTTTCACTCAGCCTGGATCCCAAGAGTTGGTCAGCATCTTTTGGTAGATCAAGATCTCGTACAAAATCATTCAGTTCTGCCTGAGTGAATAACTGCGGGTCTTTAGAGCTCTTATCATCAATTTCAAAGTCACTGTGACACTAAGTTCTGTGTTAGATTCAGAAACTTCATCAAGTTCTCTGGGGCATGCAGGAATGGGAACATCATCATTCTGGGAAAAGGGTGGATGGCAGATGACAGTGATGGATATACAATGGATGATTTATTTTTGGAGCTGAATCCCTTGATATTACACAAACAGAAATAACAGTCTTCGGTATGATCTTTGGGCTCACGCCAAACCATAGGTATACCAAAAGGTAAGGACTTCCTTTTGCCTTGAACCCATTGCCTTAAATTCTCCACACATGATCGGCATACACTGTGCCGAGGCCATGACTTATCCTGATCACCAAGCTTTACACCGAAATAAGTGGGATATGATTTTCTTACAAATTTTGTGATATTCTGCCTTTGCTTTACTGATTGGAAATTGCCACATATATAACAAAACAAATTTGGGTGGTTCTTGCAAGAACGGGACTTAGACATTGTTGATGAAGTAAATCCGTAAATCTATGAAGTGAATTCGTGAAGTAAATCCATGAATCTGAAGTGAATTCTTGAATGCTTGAAGTAGATCCGTGAATCCGTGACTTTGCACAATTATAGAATTTGAAACAGGAAATAGAAAAAATTAATAAAAAACAAACAAGTTATTGTTTTAGCAGGCAAGAAATGTGGTTTTCAACTTCATAGAATGAGGTATATTTGAGCTTATATATGCATATTGGTCCAAATAATGATTGCTTAATTCTGGAGAACAGTGATATGATGGCTAAAAACAAAAGTAGTTTTCTGTAATCTTATGGGGTAGGGACTAAAAAATAAAGATTTTTCAAAAGGCAATTTTTTGTATACGGGTGTTATCGATGTTTAATGATTTTAATAAGTAAATAAATCTTTCATAAAAACTTACTGACGATGCTTCTTAGCGATCAGACGTGTTTTCGGTTGCTCCGTACACTTTTTACTCGTGTTAACTATCAGTGTGTTTACAGATATTAAGCAATTAATTAACACTAATTTAAGAATCTACGACTAAGATTAACAACAGTGGACAATTCTTTTTTATTTTATTTAAAAAAATAAATTTCTTATTAGTGTTTTATTAAGTTAAGTGTTTTATTAAGTTAAGTGTTTTATTAAGTTAAGTAAGTTAGGTTAGATAGGTTAGGTTTGGTTAAATTAGATTTATTTGGAGCCCAATGTAGATTTCGGCTAATATAATTAATCGCCCAAATATCTAAAGAGTCTTTACGCTACACGAACTAGTCCCATGTTTAACTATTATTTATAGATTTATTTACAATTTTTACTTACCAAAACCACTTATTCATGGAATAAATGGATATTGCAATTTATTGACAGTTTTATTTTTTAAATAAAATAAAAATATTGTCCAATATTATCAACCTTTACCAGTATATACGACAGTGACAGTTACTTTTTTATAATTAATTATAGTTACTAATTATTGCTTCAAATAAGTAACTAGTTACAATTACTAATTCCCGTTTCTAAAGTAACTAGTTACTAGTTACTTCACAAGTTACTCTCAACACTTTTTCTGGTTTTAGCGAGCATGTGAGCTTGATAAACGTACTTTCCCTGACAAATGATAATTCCAAAGTGTGTTGGTTTGTTTTGGATTGATTGTCATTTAACGAATAAACAAGATTTTATTATATTAGCTATGTTGTTAATAAAGTTGCACTGTGCACAATATGTACATCGAGGAAAGTTTGTGAAAAAGGTAGCTACTAACTTTTTTGCTCGAACAGAAAAAAGTAACTGGTAAAAGTTACAAATATTCATGATTTTTTGTAATTAATTACAGTTACAATTACTTTGCCGGAAAATGTAATTAGTTACTCTTACAGTTACTCAAAAAAGTAACGATTACCGAGTAACTAGTTTCGTCACAGCACTGACTACCGGTATATTACTAATTTCCATCGACCTTTGCCCTTGTAAGATTTAGGGAATTAAATACTTGCTCCAAATATTATTTTATTTGTCCTTTATGACGTATTCAACATTTAGAATCACTTGTATTTTTAGTTATGTATATATTCACCATAGAAACAACTTATTTATTACTAATACTATATATAATATATATATATAGAACAACACTAGTCCATATGCAAACATTTAATGTAATCAAAGCTTTCGATATATTCTGATGTCATCTTCAGTGCTAAAATGAGAGATACAGTATACAGGGTGATTCAAAAGTCAGGTTACAGAGGGAAATATTGTATTACATCATGATACAGGGGAATACTCACATCACATGTTCGATATGGCCACCGTTAACGGCAATGCACTTGTGCAGCCAGCTAGGAATATCACATCAATGCGCTCCTCCTTCGATAACATCTCATAACTCATTTACCTGCAAAAAAACAGAAAAGCCCTATGTAGCCTGACTTTTGAATCACCCTGTATACTGTATATACAATTAAAAACAAACAATGAATTTAAATTCGGTGGTGGTGCAGTGGTTAGCGTGGCTGACTACGAATCCATCGGCCCCGGGATCGAGACCCGGTGACGGCAGGCGGCGCGCAGCAAAACCCAGTTGTTCATCCTTCCACACAATAAAAAAAATTGGTTGGTATTTAAATGAGTACCCTTGGTAGCCTAGTGGTTAAGACGCTGGGCTGCTGGTGGGGCGTGATTCGGATTCCACGTTGAAATGTAGGTCTAAGGTGGATGGACACGCTTGACCTTCGTCAGAATGAACAATTCGGCCGGAAGCAAACACAAGGTATTAACACAAATACCACAAACAAAATTAAAAGTCATGAAATTACAAAGTTACAGTAATACAGTTAAAATAAAAAAATAGTATAAAAGGAACCCATAAAAGGGGCTTACCTTTACGATGAGAGTAAATTTGGACAAGTTTAAAATGTAACACATTAAAATCTATTAAATTTTAAAAGAAATAAATCAGGTACAAGTAGAAGTACTCTCTAACGAACAATACTCTGAGCTTTATGCGACTGGCTTTCATTTTGGCGTTTTATAAGGCCTTCCAAAAGTCCATAAGAATAACTCTCCATGCCGCTAAATTTTTCATTCCTCTATTATCCGAATTCACTGTCAATGAATATTCAGCTAGAGCAGAGCTTTCCAAACTTTTCACGTTGGCGACACACTATTTAAGCATCAAAATTTTCACGACACATTAATTAATTTTTGTTATCAAATATCAAATATGAGATAATTTGTCAGTAGGTGGTTTATCTCGTAGCCGATTTTGTTGATAGAAAAATCAAAATTTTCAAAATACAAAAAACACTAATGTGTCGCGACACACAGTTTGGAAAGCTCTGAGCTAGAGATTCTCTCTCTTTTGTTAAGGAATCATTGAAATAAAAAACACTGACTCTGTAGTTATGGCCAGCTTTGACGTAACATCTTTGTTCATCAACATCTCTCTCTCTCAATGAAACTATCGACTCGCGTATCCATCTCCTCAAATCTCATAACTTTACAGTTCTCGATCTAGGTGAAGATAACATACGCTCGCTCCTCGAAACTGTTACTAAAGACTGCGTTTGTTTTTCACTACGAACAATACGTACAAACAGACGGAGTATCAATGGGGTTAGCCCCTTTGGGATAAACTTTGCAAATTTATTCCTTTCTTACCATAAGAAAAAGTGGTTGGAGGACTGTCCAATTTTCTTCCTCCGCCATTACGTAGACGATTGTCTTGTTTTATTGAAGTCTCCCGATCATATTGAACTTTTTCGTAAATATTAGTACTTAAATTCAAAACATAACATTAAATTCACTCTCCTGAAACTGAAAACGACGATTCTTTACCATTCTTAGACATATATATTTAACGAGTATCAATAATAACTTTGTAACATCAGTTTTTCATAAATCCACTTTCCCAGGCTTGGGAATGAAATTTGACAGTTTCGCACCACTTAAGTACAAATGCAACCTTATCCTTACTCTCTTAAAGCGTTCCTACGAGATTTGCTCCAACTACCATCTCCTTCATACCAAATTGGAATTCCTTAAAAAGTTTTTACTGGGTAATGGTTTCCCTTCTAAAATTATTGACAATGTAATAAAAAGATTCATAAACTTAAAATTTTATAATAAAACTAAAACCGTCGTTACTAAAGTACAAATGAAGGTTGTGTATATTTAAAACTTGCCTGTTGTGGACCTTAAAATTTTCTAATAAAACTAAAACCGTCGTAACTAAAGTACAAATGAAGGTTGTGTATATTTAAAACTTGCCTGTTTTGGACCTGAAAGTCTCGTATTAAGAAGGAAAATTGGTAAATTAATTAATAGATTTTATCCACAAATTTCTGTTAAATGTATTTTCACATTAAAGCGTAAATTACACTTTCTTTAACTTTAAAAATATAATTCAAAAGCCATTGTGCTCATCGGTTATCTACAAATATATATGTGGCGATTACACATCGTCGTATATTGGCGTGACTATACGCCAACTCCAAGTTCGTATGGATGAATGCGAGGGTATTATTGGAAATCGCACTAAAAATAAACTTACAAATCCCTCCCAATCGCGTATACGTACGTTCCCACTCCCATCAGTTAGACCATCCAATTAGAGCTAATAACTTTTCAATAATTGCAAAAGCTAATAATGAACACGGTCTACCCCTCTTAGAAACAATACTCATTTTCAGACATAAACCGGAAATAAATCATCATACCCCATTCCATAACCTCAATATCCTTCAATAAAAATTTTCTTTACCAACCAACCAAATTAGCGTCCTTCAACAAATTCTATCAACTTTTCTCATCTTTCATTCTTTGCTGCGTTTGTAATCTATAATAACTTGTACCTGATTTATTTCTTTTAAGATTTTATAGATTTTAATATTTTACATTTTTTAAACTTGTCCATAATAATATTCCCCTAAATTATTTCAGAATATTTTTACTTAAGTTTACTCTCATGGTAAAAGGTACCCCCCCCCCTTTTATGGGTTTCTCTTACAATATTTAATATTTTAATGGTATTAACTTTATAATTTGATGATTGTTTTAATTTTTATTTTTTTATTTGTTTGTGGTATTTGTGTTAATATTTAAAATTGTCTTAAATTCATAGTTGGTTTTTAATTATAGATTTCCCTTTCAACCTTTCAAAAATTCCGTGCGATAATTCCTCATTTCACGAAGGTCAAGCTTGTCGCCCCCTCCTCTCGAGTTGGCCTGGTGATGTAGTGAGTTGGTTTCTTGTACTCTCCACCTCACATAGCCAGGTACGCCCGGCTCATCGGGGATTTTTCTGAGCCAGGCGTCTAATCTTCTTTTGAAGATGGCCACCGCAACATATATATATATATATATATATATATATATTATATATATATGAGTTCCACCATCTTACTGTTCTTACTTGTTCTAGTGTCATGGTTATTTTCGGTTATTTGAGTCCATTCAAAAACTGTTAGTTCTCTAAGGAATTTTAACTTATTATTATAGCTGTAAAATTCATAATTAACTTTATGGTTGATTAGGATGGTGTATGTGGGCAAGTGATCCGTAATATTTAATATAATTATACCCGAGATTCAGTCAGAGATGGGCAGTAATGTATTTGATAAATACTTAAATATGTATTTAAGTACAATTTGTATTTAAATTTATTTGTATTTATAAATACATTTTTTCAGGGTATTTAAATGCGTATTTAAATACATCATTATTGATGTATTTTGTAATTATAAATACATATTTTCAAAAACATTTTAAAATAAATTTGCACTGATGAAGGCGAATTTGTAGTGGAATGAAAGTACTTAGAGGCTTAGGTCCGGAGTGGATGGATTTTTTTCCATTAGTGGGAGTATTTTAGTCTCTCATGTTTTTGTAAATCGAGAATTTAATTACTTTTCCTGTAACTGTTCCAAACTGTACTGTAGTGTAACTGTAACTTCGTTAACACAGGATGGAATTTCCTACAGTGATCTCAAAGACATGGCCAATTTATTAAACAATTTCTTTTCGAAAATAGGAAGCAATACGGCAGCTACCATTCCAGAATCAGACAGTCTTTACCAACAATATATGTCACAACTCACACCAAATACTTTCTTTGAATCACTTCTGCCAAACGAAACATCAGCTACATTAAAAAACTTAAAAAATAAAAGTGCTGATATTAGTTTAATCCCAATGAAAATATATAAACTAATATCAGATGATATAAAAACCCCACTCGCCAGACTTATGAATGAGTCAATAGCACAAGGTATATTCTCTGATAACCTGAAGATAGCCAGGGTTTGTCCAGTATTCATATCAGGCAGCCCTGATTCTCCATCCAATTATAGACCAATCTCCGTCTTACCAACTCTGAGTAAAATATTTGAAAGAATTGTATACAATAGACTAATCAAATTCTTAGCTAAATACGACATCCTAACAAAAACATAATTTGGGTTTCGAGAAGGCCACACCACAGAAGACGCCATTAACATGCTATTAGAAAATATCTATGAAAACCTAAACTACAAAAAAAGCACAATCTTAGTTTTCCTTGAACTGTCGAAAGCCTTTGATACACTCTCACATGATATCTTACTAGACAAATTAAACACAATTGACGTAAGGGGAAATATGCTAAATTGTTTTAAGTCATATCTCTTTAATCGTCACCAGTATGTTAAATTAAATGACATTTCCTCAGAATATGCTATATTGGAAAATGGGGTTCCACAAGGATCACTCCTTGGACCCTTACTCTTCTTAATGCATGATTTCAATATGCAGATGATACAACACTCACTTCTACACACCGCAACATCAATTACCTAATGAACGAAGTGGACAGGCAATTAAATCATGTCTATAAATGGAAGTGTGCAAATAAGCTTTTACTAAACTTGACAAACTCATTATATATGATCGTAACTAAAAAACTGCAATCGTGTAGTAACCCATAAAAAATGTTTACAAACTCTCTCAGACAATGATAACAGACGATCTCATACCTCTCCAATGTTCAGGAACTTAAATATTCTAAACCTAAATGACCTGCATAAACTTACGGTCGGTATCAGTATGTACCCAGTTGCTAATAATAGAAACTATACTTCGCCCATTCACATGGCGATTATCCCTCATCAGATCAACCATAATCATAATACAAGGCTTCCCAATGATTTCATATATAAACCAAATTATTCCATGCAAATTACAGGAAATACTCTTTCCTACAAAAGGGGCAGATATCTGGAACGCTATACCCATAAACATCAGACAAGCATCATCACTAATATCGTTTCGCAACTCACTAAAGAAACACTTTATAAACTCCTAATAATGTATGTGTTACATATATATACAGGGTGGGCCGAAAGTCTGGATCCATAGGAAAATATTTATTTTAATACATAAATTACAACAAATGGTAAATACTTAAAATGAATATCAACTTTAACTCGTAAATGCGTATCCGTGATACTGTACAGTAGTTCGTACTCCAGTATAAATACTCAAATACTTTTTTTATTTTAGCCCAGAAATGGCTTCAAATCTAACAACAGAAGACCGGGTAGAACTTGTGCTCATGTACGCAAGACAGGGCGCTACACACAGAGAAGTTGCTACCGAATTCAATAGAAATCATCCTGATAAGCATCCAGTAACACATGCGACTGTTGGCAAGTTGTTTAAACGTTTCAAAAAAACAGGAAGTGTACATGATCGACGGCGTTCTGGTCGTCCAAAAACTGTAACTGATGAAAATACCTCTGCAATGGTATGTGAAACTTTAACGAATAGTCCAGTAAAGTCAACAAGAAGATTATCAAATGAAACACGCATCTCGAGAACGTCAATTCGAAGAATTATTAAAAATCATAAATTCCATCCCTAAGAGTGTTGATGTCAGAGGCCGCCAATTTGAGCATTTGTTATAATTTGTTGTTTATACTGGAGTACGAACCACTGTACAGTATCACGGATACGCATTTACGAGTTAAAGTTGATATTCATTTTAAGTATTTACCATTTGTTGTAATTTATGTATTAAAATAAATATTTTCCTATGGATCCAGACTTTCGGCCCACCCTGTGTATATATATATATATATATATATATATATATATATATATTGCAATTTGTAAATATTACTAAACAATGAAAATCACCTGTTATATATGCAAAATTCACAATAGTAAATGGGTGCAATCATAAACCAAATAAATTAGATGTTAAAAGTTTCCAATATATCACGCCATAGTTATAATATGCCTCGTTTATCTGTATCTTTGTAACTTTAAGATTGTATCATGATTATCATTTTTCTTTTCTATTATTATTATTATTATTATTATTATTATTATTATTTCTATTATCATTTTCTATTATTTCAAGGATTATTTACATTTTCATTTGTAATGACAGAGTTAACTAAATGCAACATTATTTTATTTTCACAAATTCTATTTATATTTGACATTTTCCTATGTAAAAATAGAAATGAATCTCAGAAATTTGCCTGACATTTGCTGTCATGCTTCCCAACGGCATATTCAGATAAGAATACTGTCATTAAACTAAAAAACTTAAAACATTGATCCCAACATTGTGTAAACCAGTCTGGATGTAATGTATATCTTATGTAATGTATTCTTTCTGAATTATTATTATTATTATTATTATTATTATTATTATTATTATTATTATTATTATTATTATGAATTATGTAGTCCCTTCCTTCTGTTGCCTATCTTTGGATTGCCTTTGTTGCAGCTAGGAAGCCTCAAACTTCTATAACAATAATAAACACGGAAAATGGAATGTATTTAGGATGTATTTAGATTGTATTTAAATACATTTTTGAAGTAATGTATTTAGTATTTAATTACATTCCAGTTTACAGTAATGTATTTGGCATTTAAATACAAATCTGTGTGGTATTTAGTATTTAGTATTTAAATACAGTTTTAAAGTATTTATGCCCATCTATGGATGCAATCAAGCGGAGACCGTACTCAGATTTGATCTAGTAGAGTCGAATTTCTAATGTCATTGTCCAATTCATACTTGCTGAATAAGAAAAATAAATGCAATAATAAGTAATAAGTATACAAGTATGAAAGAAGTTTAAATGGTTTAAATCAGCGCTGTCCAACTTGCGGCCCGCGGAATGGACGTTTGCCAAATTTAATTTCTGAATTTTCTTCCCTATTTTGTCAGTTCTAGTAGGGAGAACAACATTCAGCGGATTCCTAAGTCGTATTAACCAACAGTGTATGATTATAGGCAACATCTTGGCCGCGCTTTATAGAAGTTGGACAGCACTGGTTTAAATGAAAGTAGAAAAATGTGGTGTATTTCATACAGTATGAAATTTTTTCCCTTTTATATAGAAGCTTTAACTACTTCATTGTAAACAGGAGAATAAACTTCTACTTAACACTCGAACCAAGAAATTTTTCCTGCTTCCTCAAGAAGATTTTGTTTCCAATGTTTATGCAAATATTATTTTTCTGTTTAAAATCGATAAAACAAAGGAATAACGCGTAAAGGAGAGGTGAGAGAATTAAGACTCGTATGATTGAAAAACTTTTAATGAATTGAATTTCTGATTTCTTGGTCAAGGCTGTTCTATTGGTAAGTCAGAAGCTTTGTAGCCTAATAATGATTTGGTAGTGAATGAATTATAATATACTTGGTTTTTAATGTCTGTTTGATTGTGCCATAGTGATTTTCGGTTGAAAAGATACCATTCTGGTCTCTAAGACTTCTGGAGCATTATAAATGTATTGGGCGAATTTCAAAACATCTGACATTTTAAAAGGTTTGTAATTTTTTATTAACTGAAAGTAAAAGCATTAAATTTTTACTATACCTTTTCTACACATGGGGAATTAGTCTTGTCCAACAGATTTCCTGACGTCTACGATAAAAGAATATTATGACCACCACCACCATTACTAAATCTAAACAACTGTAACCTTTATTTGTAGGGTTACTTAAAAGATAGAGTATTTAAACAGAATCCACACACAATACAAGAACTGAAAGCATCAACTGAACAAAAAAATTCTCAGATTTCAACAGATACTCTGTCCAGAGTACTGCAAAACTTTGTCGTTCGTGTGAAAAGAGTTCCTGAGCTGAGTGGACATCACATGGAGCATGTTTCGCACTAGAGGACTAATTCTCCACGTACAGAGAAAGTGCAGTAAAAATTTCATGCTTTTATTTCAGTTAATAAAAAAAGAAGAAGAAGCCTTTTAGTGTGTCACGTGTTTAAAAGATCACCCGATATATAACTGGTACGTACAGAGGGTTGACAAAAGTAAACAGACATCACAATGATTGTCCTCAAGAGCAAATGGCAAAGCTTATCAATGGAATGCCAGAATGTGTCAGTTTTACATACAGTAATGCAAAGGGAAAAGCAACACGATTCTAAATATAGGGTGATCAAAAAGTCGATGTGCACCTATGTTACTCTGAGAGACAAAAGTGCATACATACAAGAAGTTAGATATTTTAATAAAAAATTATACGATATCGTGCAATATTACAGTAACACAAATTGCACGATATCGTATAATTTTTTATTAAAATATCTAACTTCTTGTATGTATGCACTTTTGTCTCTCAGAGTAATATAGGTGCACATCGACTTTTTGATCACCCTATATATGATTCGATCACTCTGTTATTATTTATTGACTTTTATTATCATATCAAAACTATGAAAAAAACCCGAAGGTGTCCGTTTCCTTTAGCAACCCTCTGTACATATATAAAAAGTAATGTGCAGTTTATAAACACCTTCTAGTTTGAGAAGTTTTGGCGTGGAATATAATGTTTGTGCATGCATACTGTGCATCTGAGTGATATATGTTCCTGATTATTAGATTATGCATGGTCATTAGGGCGCATTAGATATTCTCGCGCACTTCCATTGACACTAATATTTTAGTGGAGGTGTGGGTACACTATAATTTAATATTTTGAGGACATCTTTGGGCAGAGTTTTTCTTAATTTCATAAAGTATACACTGTACAGTATGTAGCAAATCGATGATAGTTTGTTGCATGCAAATTCTGTATGCTCTTTAAATGTTGAATTTTGGTCAGTGGTTATTCAAAGTGCAATAAGTTGGCCTGTGGTATTTGCTTTATTGGGAATGACATTATGTTTACGTTCAGTGCGATCATTGTTTCCTTTTACATACCTACAAGATATGCTTTATTTATATATTCAACGGTAATTACTGGTCTTTAGCTATTCGTACATTCTTTGTAGTCCGTCATTAGTTTGAAGCGATAATAAGTTACTATTAGACGTAGTGACTGTTGTGTCATCTGCGAAATGACAGCAGGTGGAATTATTGATCGGAGACTCGTGAAAATCGTATCAAATGTTCTCTTGAATACTCTTTGAGATATTGGTCTTATCTCAGAGGTGCGTGAATCATGTTTCATAAGTTTGGTCCTGTTGCTTAGGTAAGAACGGAACAAACTTATGGGGAAACCTCTAAATCCATAATGGGCAAGTTTTTGTAAAGAGTAGCATGTTGAATGAATGACATTCTATCAAAGGCTTTGGCGAAATGAAAGTGTAGTTCTTGAAGTTTACTTGTGATTTACTGTAGGCTACTGTGTAGTATAGTTCTTCTAACGCAACAGTGATGGCATCACGCGTCGTTCACCTTTGCAGAAACACGATTATTGTTTATGAATTTTTTTATGTATATTTTTTTATTTGGTTATATATTAGTTCTTCCTATAGTTTACTGATGATCGGAAGAATTGATACGGGTCTGGAAAGTGTATACAGAGGCAATCTGGAAGGATTTTATTTTGGATAGGGTAATTAAGTAGTTTGGGAAGATACGGAGCAAATTATTGTTGGAAATTTATTAGTAAAATTATTTGAAATTGGAAGAAAGTATTAATCTCGAGAAATATGTAATCATGAATAAGAGCCATTATAGATTTTACTGAAGTTTCCACAAAATTTCTGCCAAGTTCAGCATTTTTTTTAATTTGATGTACCACGCATTTTTGTCCTTTTACTTGTCTTATAATTATCAATATATCGTATGTCGAGATGTAGCAGATACACAGAAAGTAGTAGCATGTTAACTATACAATCAATCCAACTACGTAGTTAATTCAATCTTAAACTAACCATGCTTATTTTTCTGGCAAACTAAATGATTGAATTAGATTGGTTTTCTAATAGTTTGAATGTTGCAACCAAGAAAGAATGGTTTGAAAATAAATCTTGATATTGTATCGAAATTAACCCTAGAAAGCCAGTTTGGAGTCTCACACATAACGACTAGTGTCGGGTCTACGTAACCCATAATGAAAATTCGATTTATAATTGAATTAATCCTTTAAGAAGAAACATTGTAGATCTACGCGGGACCGTGTATCGAAATACAGTATATACGCTTCTAAAGGGTTAAACAATTTATTGTTACTGATCAATAATAAAAATTCACTTTACGTACAATAAAACATATAATTTCCAGAAAAACAAAACAATCTTATTGTAATAGGCCACGCTCGCTTTCTACAGATTATGGGCTCCAAGCTTTGTATTGATTTGCACGAAGGATGCTAAATCAATAGGATATTTGTCACATGAACAACACATTTGTCGTTGTTAATTCATTTCTTCGGTATTGAATTCGTTGTTTGTTTTTATACTCATCGCTTTATTAACGAGGATCCAGTATCGTTTAGAGCAGTGGTTGGCAAACATTTCGTGATTTTGCAAAAAAGTGATGAGTCAGTGTTAGGCTTGCCAATTTTTTGAAGTACAATTCGGGATATACAGTATATAGGTGCGTCTGGGTGGTGTAGTGGTTAGCGTGGCTGACTACGAATTCATCGGGCCCCGGGATCGAGACCCGGTGATGGCAGGCGGGGCGCAGCCAAACCCAGCTGTTCGTCCTTCCACAAAAAACAAACAAAATTGGTTGGTAGATAAATGGGTACCCTGGGTAGCGTAATGGTTAAGACGCTGGGCTGATGGTGGGGCATGGTTCGGATTCCACGTTAAACTGTAGGTCTAAGGTAGAGTGACAAGCTTGGTCTTCGTCAGAATGAACAATTCGGGCGGAAGCAAAAACCAAGGTTACCTAAAGTTATATACACACACACACACACACGCACAAACACACACACACACACACCACACTCTAAATTCTCTATTAGACGGATAATTGGTGCAGAACACTTCCGTCTAAGAGAAATTTCCGGCTATTCGTAAACAGAAAAACACCCCATGCATCTTTGGAGCGACTAGCGGAACCACTGTTCATACATGATAGACTCGCTGAAATATTTTTAACTAATGGCTATTATTATTAATTAATTAGTATTTATATAGATTATTATATTATTATTAATAATTATTATTAATTAATGAATATAGTCGGAAATGTTTCCCCCCCAAAATTCTGAGATCGAAATTAATTTTCTGTTCATTGGAGGTTTCCGTCTAGAGGAGGATCCGTCTAAAGGGAATCTACTGTGTGTATATATATTAGTGATGTACCGATTCCAAAATTTAGCCGATGCCGATTACATGAAAAACTGTCGATACCGATGCCGATTCTTTGCCTATGTTTTAAAAAATCACTTCCCTTCATAAATTTTACTAATCTAATGTGAAAACCTTCATATTTTTACATTTCAAATTTGTTTAAATGCTTTTCCTTAGCTCATCCCACAATATACAGCACCAGAATTTGTTAGTCACCTAACCGTAGCTAAAATGATGTTAAAAAGTTTTATTAATCAGTAAAATGATAAAATACTTTTATTTTAGTTTCATAAATTGAATACCAATATTTAAAGTAATTGATTTTCCTTATGTTGAAAGTATTTTCTTTCTTTAACAATTTTCAACAACAACAAAAATTTGATTAAAATTTCAAGTCCTGGTGTCCAATTTGAATAAAAAAAAAATGGATTTATAATTTGGGTTTATAAAATTATTAAAATACTTAAAATAAAGTCAATATAATAAGATGGTTTAATATATAAATTATAAAGTACAACTTAAGGATCACGTGATCTTCAGGTGGGAAAAATTGGTTTATGTTAAATTTTTAGGTTAAGGTTACACCGATACGAGTCGTAGTGGTTATGTTAGGTCCCTCTACCATCATTGTGTAAAACTGATCTGGGATCACTTGAAGATCTTCCCCCCCCCCCAGAGTGTCCACCTGAAGATCTCCCACCCCCCCAGCTCGATCCACCTGAAGATACTCCACCCCAGTCCGCTCCACCTGGAGATACTCCCCCCAGTTTTGACAGATAAAACAAACAACTCATTCTATGGGATATAATGCTCGGTTAGGTTAATTGAATGCCCGGTTAGGTCAACTGTGTGCCCTTGACGATTGGTTAGGTTAAGACTTGACTGACTTTTAGCGACCCGTGGTTCGGATCCCACGTAAAGCTGTAGGTCCCCTCCGTCATATGACCTTAGATGTTGCGAAGGAGGTTAAACAACCCCAATAATAAAAAATATATATATATATAGATCACCTGAAGATTATCCCCCCCCAGTCCGATCCACCTGAAGATCTGCCCCACCCAGCCCGATCCGCCTGAAGATCTCCCCCCCCCCCCCAAGTTCTACCTGGCGGGGGGAGGGAAGATCTTCAGGTGATCCTTTAAATGTTTAAATGTTTCTCATAAATTGTTTTTTTATCACAATAAAATTTTTCTGATCTTATTATTTTTATTTTCCTTTAATTTGGGGGCCCTGATTTTCAGATGATCCCAACTTAATACAGAATTATTATTAATAAGGAACAAGCAGGAGATTATTACAGTTTATAATATTTAGAGATTAACTAGTTAGAGAAAATGTAAATTTATGAGCAACTTAACTTACTAAGCTTTGCCTTTTTCGTGAGTGCAAAATATTATATTAATTACACTTTGAAATGAGTGTAAATTATCATAATTAGTGTTTTTGTCTGGTCACTTTTCTGAAAATATAGATTTTGTTTGTAATGAAAATTTAAAAATTTCAAAGAAGCGGTGAGAGAATCGGCTAAATTTGGCCGATGCCTATGCCCCCCCCCCACCAAATGACCGATTCTGCCGATGCTGATGCCTATTAATCGGTACACCACTAATATATATATATATATATATATATATATATATATATATATAATGGCTATTTAGACGCCCTGAGAAGTAGTGATGTACCGATACCGATACTTCAATTTTGTCGATACTTTGGCAGCTACCGATACCTCGGTACATCACTAATCTACATCATTTCCATTATCTACCTGTTCAGTTACACACATTAAAAAGTCTAAGAGATTAGACAAACAAGACCTTCCTGATCTAAATCCATGTTGGCAACTTGAAATAAGACTTAAAACTTTTCAAATGCTCTTTAATACTATCTTTATAATTCTAGTATATTTCCTACCAATGGTGTTAAACTAACAATGATGTTAAACTAACTTCCTACCGCCTCTTTACTCCCCTTTTTTGTATATGTGTACAACATTTGCCTTTTTCGATCTTCAGGTATTTCTGCATAATTAATATATGTACCAGTAACAAACAAAATAGTGTCTTAGCTAAGCTATCCTTCCCTTCTATGAGAATCCTAACATAACTATTATTGGGACCAGCAGCTTTATTTTTCGATGTGTTAATTGCTAATCATCCTTCTTTATCTGAATCTTATCAAGAATGCCAGAGTTTGAGAATCTAAAGGATCGAAATTTAATATTTTATAAACTGAATATTTTTATAAAGTATCGGTGGTATCGGTAGAATCGGCATAATTTCACTAATACCGATACCGATACATCGGTACACCACTAGTGAGAAGCGATCAGAGCTATTTTAGGGATACGTTTTCAGTTAAAAATTGCAGATATATAAAGGCTAATAAATAATAAGCAAATGATAAGAAATCATAACTATTTCCCAAATAATGACAAACTTTTTTAATAAAACATAGATTAAAAAAATATAAAATTAAACATTCTATATAATTGCATTACAGATTACACTTTTAATTGGCGGGTCATCCAAATCATGTTGGCGGGTCATCCAAATCATGTTGGCGGGTCATCTTGTGACGCTCGGGTCATAGTCTGTCAACCACTGGTTTAGAATCTCCTTTACAGTCTTCGAACTTAGCTTAAATATTATTATGAGTTTAACAAAATTTCGTACATTTATTCCTAAAAAATTAATGTATACTTGATTTGGCCACAGATTTTCGTTCACATTTTCTGCATATTTAAGTTTTGTATCTCATGTTAATCTAGATCAGTGTTTCTCAGCCAGAGTTTCTCCACGACCCTCGTGTCAGGGTCCTAGGTCGGCGCGACCCCTTATCATCCTAAAGGGGTAAATAAATTCACGAAGCGTTTTTTTTTTTTGTTTTCACACAAATCACTACTACAGGAGTAAACAAAATACGACCCACCGTTTCAGAGAACCCTGATCTAAATGTTATTCGCTGTTTATGGTTATATATTTATTTTTATTTACCTTGGGACATTACTCGTAGGCCTACGCCTTAAATGCATTCTAGAAACCTTTTATATTTTATATGCGAATATAATTATTTTTTATGGTCAACGAGATCAAAGTCTGTATTAATATTACTTGGTATTAACACTATTTATTTCAGTATATTTACTGCCTAAATGCATTTTTTTTTGTAAATTAATAACATATGGGACCACCTGAAGATCAGGGCCCCCAACCTTCTTTAGTTAGCTATTTATTTCAGTATATTTACTGCCTAAATGCATTTTTTCTTTTGTAAATTAATAACATATGGGACCACCTGAAGATCAGGGCCCCCAACCTTCTTTAGTTAGCTATTTATTTCAGTATATTTACTGCCTAAATGCATTTTTTCTTTTGTAAATTAATAACATATGGGACCACCTGAAGATCAGGGCCCCCAACCTTCTTTAGTTAGCTATTTATTTCAGTATATTTACTGCCTAAATGCATTTTTCTTTTGTAAATTAATAACATATGGGACCACCTGAAGATCAGGGCCCCCAACCTTCTTTAGTTAGCTATTTATTTCAGTATATTTACTGCCTAAATGCATTTTTTCTTTTGTAAATTAATAACATATGGGACCACCTGAAGATCAGGCCCCCCAGCCTTCTTTAGTTAGCTTTATAAGGCTAACTAACGAAAATATCACGACCTAACCTAACCAATCGTCAAGGGCATACAGTTGACCTAACGATTGGTTAAGTTAGGTCGTGATATTAGTTAACCTGATAAGGCTAACTAAAAAAGGCTGGGGCCCTTGATCTTCAGGTGATCCAACATTTGCATACTTGCCAACATTTTGAAAAGCAAAAACGGTACGATTTGTAATCAATGCCGGGGAAGAGATTCTGGGAGCAGCATGAAAGTCTACCCCGGGAAATTTTTTAAAATCTAGCTTTAAATGATGTACTCAAGTACATCCTGAGCATAAAGGATTGATATTATTTTCTTCCAATGCGAATGATTTGTTATTACGTCTTTGATAGCATGATTATCAAATTTACTCTACCATTATTCAAAGTCTATAAACAATTATTATATTTTAAATTTGGTCAGCAACACATAAGGAATTATTTATATATATATATACACAGGGTGTCTCATAAGTCTGGTCTCATAGGAAAATTTTTTAAATTAAATTTACAAAATTAATACATTAGAGCTAAAACAAATGTTCAGATTTGATGTCTTGTTGTGGGACCTTTTTTTGTTGCAGGTAGAATAACACGCAATGACTAATATGGAAGTGAGTTACACTCGTAAGAAAAAGGCCTCCGGAGGCCTTTTCCTCACGCGTGTATTGCTTTTGTAAATTTAATTTAAAATAAATTTTCCTATGAGACCGGAATTATGGAACACCCTGTATACACACACACACACACACACACACACACACACACACACATATATATACATTTTAACTGCAAACACGCAGTATAATTAACGTAAAGAACGACGCTTGTATAGGAGAATATTCCGCGCAAGATGAGGAGGGAGAACGAAACAATATATTCTCCTATACAAGCGTCGTTCTTTACGTTACATATATATATATATATATATATATATATATATACATACACACAAAATTGTTTTAAGAATTTGTTGAACTGAAAATAAAGTAAAATGACTGGACGGGAAACTAATGTATGATTGTCTTTCTACGTTTAAAAAAAAACAAAACTTTTTCTTATTTTACATTTTTTTACCCTTTTTCCTTTTTCTTTTATTATTATTTTATTATTTTTTTGGCCTTTTTTCTTTTAATTCGCCTTAAATAAAAAGTATTTATAAAACGGCGAACCATCTGCCAACAGCTGGTTGCACGGACGTACAGGTTTTAAACCGCTGCCAAGAGCCATCTGCGTAATTTTCCTTTGTAATTTTCTCAGTTATTTGATACCTTTCCGCGATATACAAAATAAATTTCAGTTCTCTCTGACTTACAATATATATATATATATATATAATATATATATATATAAAACCCTATGTTTCTAGCTATCCCCTTCGAGGGGAAATGCGATCTCTGTGATTTTTTAATTAAAGGGAAAATTGAATAGGGTATTTACTATACTATTAAGAAGCAAATGATATATATATATATATATATATATATATATTATATATATATATATATATATATATATATATATATATATATATATATATATATATATATACTGTATATATAATATATAGTTGTATTGTATTATTAATATTATTATAATAAATATTATTATGAATTTATATTTTCTTTATATATCGTTTTTGTTGAAAGCGTTCTCAGTTTCAGGGAAATAAACACATACTTTACAATTTATTACAACTTAATAATGCGTTACAAATTATCTCAAATTAGGACGTCTACAGGGTGTCCCATAAGTCCGGCATCATAGGAAAAATAATTAAAAAAGGCAAAACAAAAGCTTTTATTTACGAAACGTGCTCAATATGTCCACCATTGTTTTCAATACACAAATTCAGACGTGATACCCAGTCAGCAAGCACACGGTGAATGATGTCAGGAGTAATGGTGTTACATGCCCCAATAATGCGCTGCCGCAAATGTTCAACACTCCTAATTTTCTCTGCGTATACCAGCGCTTTCAAATGGCCCCAGAGATAAAAATCTAGTGGCGTGAGATCCGGGCTTCTAGCTGGCCATTCCACAGGCCCTCGACGTCCTATCCAATGACCAGGGAATTGTTGGTACAGGTATTCCCTTACTTGGGTGCTGTAATGTGCATGAGCGCCGTCTTGCTGGAACCATGTTGGGAAATTTCCTTCTTCGTTCAAGACACTGGGAAATGCTTCTTCCTTGAGCATACGTAGGTAGGTGCCTCCAGTGACATGTTCATCGAAAAAGAGGGGGCCTATGATACGATCCTTCCAAATGCCACACCATATCATCATCCGAGATGCACCTTGTTCCTTTGAAGAGGTATACCAGTGAGGGTTGTTTTGAGACCAGTAGCGGGTGTTCTGTCGATTTACCTCACCATTTCCATAAAAAACAGCCTCGTCATTGAACAGAATGGTGGACGGGAAATTGGCATCCCGAGCATAAATTATGGTTTGTAGAAATAGAAAAATATGAATTTCTCCTATGATGCCGGACTTATGGGACACCCTGTAGAATGAGATACCCATACCCGTACGATTAGGGTATGTACAGTAAATATTTCTTATATAGCTCTAAAATTAAGGCATCAGGAAAACATAAGGAATATATATATATATATATATTATATATATATATATATATATATATATATATATATATATATGCACACACACACACACACACACACACACATATATATATATATATACACAAACACACACACACACTGTATATGTGTTTTTCAAATATGAGGAATCAGTGTGTGTGTTTTTCAAATATAAGGAATCAGTGTGTGTGTTTGTGTGTGTGTGTGTGTGTGTATTTTAATCACAGAATTTAAAAGTTTAATCAGATGACTCATCGATAAGAAAACTTTAATTTATTCCTATTGTCCGTTATCAGATAAGATTCTTGCGAGAGACAACAATAATAAACAACGAATGTAACGCTTAACAAATGATTAGATAATATTGTTTATTGCTCTTAATAATGAGGACTTAGATAAGGAGAGAAAATGCACGCGTTTATGTTGTGGTTTTACTCTATAGATTTAGACAAAAACAAATTAACTCTCTCTCTCTCTCTCTCTCTCTCTCTCTCTCTCTCTCTCACACACACCACACACACAACAATAGAAAGGCTAAATAATGCATAAAAGTGGCAAAGATACAAAACAATATTTGTGTATGAAAGGGGGGGAGGGAAACGTAATCAGTAACCTCTCCCCCCGCTATAATTTTGGCAAACTAATAGCCGCTGACGTAAAGAGAACAAAATGTGTCTCAGTTTAATGTTCAAAGAGTTCTAGATTCATTTAAATTTTCAATTAACATTTCTGTGAATTTCTTTTGAGTGAAATGCTGTTAAACACATTATGAAAGATTAAATAACTATTTTATGCATATTTCTAAGTTCTACTGACCTATATTTTTTCAGTGTTAAACACTATTTAGAGTATGTCGATCCTAATTAACATTTAAGTATATATATATATATATATATATATATATATATATATATATATATATATATATATATATATATATAATTTAGTGGTGGCCCGAATGTCAGTTTTTCAACATCTGCGGATGCGGATTTTTAATTTCAATATCCGCGGATGAGGATGCGGATGTTTAGTTAATCTATCAATATAATATAGAATTATGAATATATGACATAATTGTTTCAAATTTCGTGATATTACTATTATGGGAGGCAATGCATAAGAATTAAAATTAGTATTAATGTTTTCATTATGATAAAAATAATAACTTTCTCAAGAGTTTCAGCCACAGAAAATGCGATGAAACAAGTTTCATTCAATTTTCTGCGTTACCAGGTATTTATATTTTGAGGTTTATATATTTGTTTGTTTATTAATCACAGGCCTGCAAAATTGAGGGTCCTAAAAACTTTTTTTAAATTGTATGCTGGTTTTATAGGAATTTGGGGGTGCTAAATCCAAAAACGGCCTCAGATTTGCTCCATCACGTATAATTTTTTCACAATTTGCTGTGACGTTTTTATGTTGTAATATGTTACTGAATAAAATAAGTAGTGAAGAATTACCACATGAAACCTATTTCCTGACCATTTCTGAATATATTTATTTTAAAAAACTATAAAACTTGGATACTTACATCTTTACTTAGTGGAATGGCTTAGTAGTCCCGTTTTCTTTTGCCAGTGAAGCTGCGCCTGTTGCATTTCCTTTTGTGCGCTGCTTCCGGATTTTCACGATGCAGCATCCAGCAATAATCCCCCATCATATTAACGTTCCACCGGCCTTGGTATCTCTTTTCCATCTACTTAATGTCTTGATGGAAACGTTCTCCCTGTTCCTCACTTACTGCACCTAGATTTTCTGGGAAAACGTCCAAGTGTGCATTCAAGAAATGAATTTTGATACTCATTGAGCATCCCAAAGCTTTGAATTTCTCCAGCATGTTTTCAACAATGAGTGCATATTCAGGGTCCTTATTATTCCCAAGGAACTTAGTAACCACACTTTTGAAGGAATTCCAAGCCTCTTTTTCTACTTCAGTCATCGTAGACAAGAAGTTTTCATCTGACAGCAGTCTTCTAATATCTGGGCCTACAAAAATACCTTCTCTTAATTTTGCTTCTGATAGGTTAGGGAACTTCTTGCAGAGGTACTTAAAGCATTCTCCACTTTTTTCTAATGCCTTAACAAACTGTTTCATAAGGCCTAGTTTTATATGAAGAGGTGGTAGAAGTACTTTCTTTGGGTCAACAAGATTTTTACGCAAAATATTCTTGCTTCCAGGTTCTAGAGATCTTCTTTGTGGCCAGTGTTTTTGCTCCCAGTGTTGACTCTTTGCTCTGCTATCCCATTCACAAAGGAAACATGGGAACTTAGTATATCTTCCCTGCTGCCCCAGAAGCATGCACAATACCTTAAGGTCTCCACAAATCATCCAGTGATGATCATAATATTTTATCTTTGTAAGAACCAATTCCAAATTCTCATAACTTTCTTGAAGATGTACCGAGTGACCAACAAGTACAGAGGCATACTTGTTCCCATTGTGCAAAAGAACAGCTTTTAGACTTCTTTTAGAAGAGTCGCTGAAAAGTCTCCATTCATCCGCTTTGTACTCAATGCCAAATGCCTGTACCAAACCATCAATATCACTACAGTAAACTAAATTGCCCTCATGTGAAAAGTAGTGAATAAACTCCTTTTCTCTTCTTCTATACAAATATATCGATGTTCCAGCTGATAATAAATTTCTTTCTTTTAATCTGGAGCCTAAGAGTTCAGCAGATTCCTTGGATAATCCCAAATCTCTCACTAAATCGTTTAGTTCAGATTGAGTGAACAACTGGGGGTCTTGACTTCCTATATCACACTGAAATTCTTCATGATCAGTATCTGAACCAGAATTACTAGGCAAATCTTCCAATGTTTCTGGTGGAAGCGGAACTGGAACTTCTGGCCCATGAGGAACAGGTCGAAAAGCTGATGGAAGATTTGGATAGAATATGGCTTTCTTATTTTTTGAGTTATAGCCTTTAACATCACAAGAGCAAAAATAGCAGTCATCACAGTGATTTTTTGGCTCCCTCCATACCATTGGCACACCAAATCTGAATGCTTTCTTTTTGCCTTTACACCATTTCCTTAGATCCTCTACGCAAATAAAACAAACTTTGTGTGGTGCCCATGGTTTGTCTTGGTCTCCTAGTTTCATTCCAAAGTAGGCATGGTACACTTGCCTAATAAAATTTGTTACGTTTCTTTGATGTTTCTTGATCACAAATTCCCGCATATGTAGCAGAAGCTGTCGGGACTGTTGACACATCCACGGCTAGCCATGATTCACAACTTACTACAGTACCCAGAACACAATAAGAGTCTTGAATTTAATTTAATAAAGGCTAAATAAGGCTTTCTTAACACTATCAAAACACGCTAGTTCGCTGATATAAAACACAAAAAACAACTAAAAATCACTGAAAAAATTCGCTTCGGATGAATCATTGTGCGCACGTCATGAAATCTGAGTAACAACTGACTCATACGGCTTGGCAACCCAGTATTTATAGTCTCTTAGAAGTTTCTAGTAATTTCCGGAAATCTGGCATTTTCTCGAAGTCGCTTCACAAAAAAATCGAATTTGTGAAATAACTTTGTGTCGTATGACATTTTTATTGTGTTTTTCGAATTCAGCACACAAAAATACATTGTAAACAGCTAAAATTATGAAAAAAGTTTTCCCATCGCAGGCCTGTGATAATTAATACTTTACATGAAATGTGCATGACTGGGCCTTATAAGCTACTTTATAAGCTAATCTAATTGTAAATTGCATAATTTATTAGAGGTAATATCCGCAGTCAGAAGTGCGGATGCGGATGCGGATATCCGGTCCACCACTAAATTATATATACATATACAGGGCCTTTTTTTTAAGGTTTTAAGGTTAAGGCTCGGTCGTAAATAACCAAAACTTGGGTGTAAATGAGAAAATTTTAGACAAAAAATTTTACTTGAAGAATTATCTGAAAACATGGAAAACAATATATTGTGTACGAACAAATTAGAACAAACAGGATGCACATCTTAGATTCACACAATGAACATAGATACTAATCAAGATGATTTATGATTTACTTCTGTCTCTGATAGGTTACGTCACAAAGTAAACTTACCAAATGACAATAAACTATGTTAAGATGCAAATTGTTTGTACAAATTTAAGAACAAAATTTCTCAGTGTTAAACTTCATATTGTTGTCTTCCGTCCACTTGTAGATTCTGTTCATGTCTGTTTGTAGAGATCCTATATCAGGGGTGGGCAACCTTTTTAAGTGAGCGTGCCAAAATCGTCAAATCTTTGATGCAAAAGTTAATCTTTACCATTTTTTAGCAGAAAACATTAAGTTAAAAAAAATTAAATAAATAAATATCCAAATTCTTCGCTGAGTTTTATATTTTAAGGTGAGCCCGGGGAATCGCGTGCCGGAAAAAAGTCGTTGGCGTGCCACGTTTGGCACGCGTGCCAAGGGTTGTCCACCCCTGTCCTATATCTTCTGGGTTTCTTATTTTTCTACTGATCTTTGTGTCATCGGCAAAGGATTTTACTGTGCTGTCTCTGGTAACGTCCTCATCTATGTCAGTTAGCATGATTATGAAGAGCAGTGGAGCTAATACTGTTCCTTGTGGTACTGAGCTGAAGATTCTGATGAAGATATTCCTTGTACTGTAACGACTTGCCGCCGCTCACTAAGGAAATTATATCATATATCCATTTCCCTACTTTTCCTGTTATTCCCATATACTTCAGTTTATGTATTGATTCCATGGTCACACTTGTCGAACGCTTTGGTAAAGTCTGTGTATATTACATCATAGTTTTCATTACTTCTCAGTGCATCAACAATGTTGTTGTAGTGTTCCATTAGTTGTGATATATATATATATATATATATATATATATATATATATATATATATATATATATATATATATATAGGGTGTCCCCAAAAAAACTATATACTCTTTATAGCATCATATATTTTATAATTTTAAAAAACCAAACAATATATTGTTATAGCAATTGCCAATGAAAGGTAAATTAGTAATCTAAGTGATCAAAATGTTATAGCGAGTTGTTTGCATATAAAATTTAATTAACTACGCCAAGTGCTCAAAATGTTCTCCGGCGGTATGAATGCACTTTCAATACAACAAAATCGTGTGGTCTGATGAAGCTACCTTCAAGCTGAATGGCACAGTAAATCGACACAACTGCAGGTACTGGTCACTTGATAATCCACACGTTTATGTGGATAACATGTTAATTTACCAGGATTAACAGCATGGTGTGGTTTATCATCCAGGGGTTTGGTTGGACCATTTTTCTTTAATGGGACAGTTACCGGTGCCGCATATCTCGACATGCTGCGGACAGAAATTATACCTGCAGTTCGGAAGTTGTTTGGAAACGACGACTTTTACTTTCAACAAGATGGAGCCCCCCCCTCATTATCATTGTGATGTCAGAAGGTACCTCGATGAAACGTTGCCTAACCGTAGGATAGGACGAAGAGGAAGCGTTGAGTATCCTCCACGTTCACCGAACTTGACTCCATTTGATTTTTACTTGTGGGGGCTACCTGAAGGATGCAGTTTATGGTACAAGACCCGCAACACTCGAACACCTTAAGGATGCAATTAGGGAAAAGTGCGGGACCATCACAGCATCCACATTAGTCCATGTCTGCGAATCAGTTAGTCGACGCATTCAAAAGTGCATTCATGCCGCCGGAGAACATTTTGAGCACTTGGCGTAGTTAATTAAATTTTATATGCAACCAACTCGCTATAACATTTTGATCACTTAGATTACTAATTTACCTTTCATTGGCAATTGCTATAACAATATATTGTTTGGTTTTTTTTTAAATTATAAAATATATGATGCTATAAAGAGTATATAGTTGTTTTTGGGACACCCTGTATATATATATATATGTATATATATATATATATATATATATATATATATATATATATATATACTGTTTAAAACTATGCAGCATGATATTTAATTTTGAAATTGAAGTTAATGTTTATTAACTAAGTACTGCGGTGATATTATAATTGTAATGGTGTTGAGGCAGGGATAAACACAAAAACAAAAAAAAAACATTGCATGCTTCTTCTTTATCCATATTATGTGATGTACATGTGTGTATGGGAATGTATATCTTTGTATTGGTGTATCTTACATATAAATGTATGAGTGTATACTCTACTGTTTCCGTATATCTTATCTGCAACTGTAACAATTGTATTTTACAGATCGGAAGATTTTTTTTCTTATTTCCAGATAGTTTTGTATTTAGCTAACTAGTGTTTGTTAATAATCATCAGTAATTAGATGGAAAAATAGAGAGGGTACTGTCCCCCCTCACTCTTTAAGAATAGCGAGGGGACACGTTTCCCCCGTCCCTCCCTTTGGCGCCACCCATGCCAGGAAACCACCCGTTATTTCTTCGCATACATTTAACAAACCTGCTGAAAAGCAAATTACTGTTTACATTTTACATACGCAGTCATAAACGCAAGATTCATATATATATATATATATATGGGAATGAACTCAGAATGGTTCCCTGAGGTTTTTTATGATACACACAGACCGTGCATGGAACAAGGAACTCTTCTAGGAAAATTAAATCCACTATAGTCCGAATAAGTAATGATAAATGACAAATACTATAGTTTTTCTTTTTCATGATGCTAGCCCGACGTGGGCAACGGGTCACTCGCAAAGAGATCCTAAAAAATATAGCTTCCCTCACCAGCTATCTGCAAAGCAGATAGGATCCAGCTTTGGGACAGGATCTAGGGTTTAAAGCAGCCTAGCCCAGCTACATTTAGAACCTCAATATAAACAAAAGACTCGCTGCCTTCACGTCAGATTGAATACATCAAAGAAAAAGGGGTAACTATTATATTTTTAGCCAAAAACCAAAACTTAAACCTCAACTGGCAGAATTGAGCGTCCACTTTTCAAGGCACATAACATGTCCGTTTCATGATGGCATATATATATATTCTGCCAGTTGAAGTTTAAGTTTTGGTTTTTGGCTAAAAATATAATAGTTACCCCTTTTTCTTCGATGTATTCAATCTGACGTGAAAGCAGCGAGTCTTTTGCTTATATTGAGGTTCTAAATGTAGCTGGGCTAGGCTGCTTTAAACCCTAGATCCTGTCCCAAAGCTGGATCCTATCTGCTTTGCAGATAGCTGGTGAGGGAAGCTATATTTTTGGGATCTCTTTGTGAGTGACTCGTTGCCCACGTCGGGCTAGCATCATGAAAAAGAAAAACTATAGTATTTGTCATTTACCATTACTTATTCGGACTATAGTGGATTTAATTTTCCTAGAAAAGTTCCTTGTTCCATGCACGGTCTGTGTGCAGTGTTGCCATTTCTACAGATTTATCTGTGCATCTACAGATTTTATGCTTTGTTTCAGATTTTCAGATTTTTCCCCCAAAATGGGCGAAATCTACAGATTTCTAAAATGTATGAATTTTTTATGATTCTTTTCAGATTTTCCTTCAAAATGGGCAAAATTTGCCGATTTCTAAGATTGAGGTTTTTTTTTACTAACCACTACGGACTACACTGGATATTACAGTAATATTACTGCGTTTCTCCATGAGAACCAACAAATTATTTTCGTGCGCCACCCGTCAGTAGAGAGTGGCAACATAACATAAACACGCCACACTCAGCTGACTGTGCGTCGGTTCTTACTAAGTCATCAACAAAAGACACTGCTAAAGAAAGCAAAGGGTGGAATCTACAGTACAGATAAATAGCCCTGTTGTTGTTAATGATAATGTTCATTCCATGATTCCAGTACAGCACAAAATTATGTATTTTATTGAATTCCTTTTTCCATTTTGTATATATGCATCCTTATTTTGTTGCTGTATACTCGTTCTTTCTATTTGCTGCTTTTTGTCTAGATCATTCTTAAACTGGCCTATAGACGTAGCTTGAATAGTATTCTGGTTTAAAATATTCAGTTTATCTACCTTTCATTCACTAAATTTTGTTTAATTGACCATTTTTGTATTTCTGTTTGGAATTATGAATATTATTGTATATGTTACTTACAAAAATAAACTTTAAAATCAAATGGTAGTTTACAGATTTTGTCTACAGATATTTTTATTGAAACTACAGATTTCTACAGATATTTTGACACCAATCTTCAGATTTTCATTATTTTGGATGGCAACGCTGTCTGTGTATATCATATATATATATATATATATATATATAAGTTATATGTGTGTGTGTGTGTGTGTAAATAAATGGACTCGTAATTTGAATGGTATCAGATATCGTACGTGATGGTATCTTGCTTTCAAATTTGTACGATATAGTGCTGTAGCATTATAGAAACAAGAGGTCAAGAAGGGCGTAAACCTTTTAATTTCAGGACGAAAATTTAATTCCCTAAAAATCAAAATAAAAATAGTTTAATTTTACAGAAAATTTTTTATATATTTTTTTTTATTGTAAAGATTAATTTCCTTATCGCACGACATTGCTCGAAATTAAATTCTTATCTAAATTGATTTATATCAGCGGGCTTTGCCTTGCCTTCATAATTTCAGGGATGTTTTTTTAGCTTTGGTTTTAATAGGTTTGAAGTGAAAATAAAGTTAAATACACTTCATTTAAACTTAAAAAATAATAGTTAAAGAAAAGCAAATTTCGGGTGTTTGCTGGGTTTTATTAAATCCAAGTGTATGTACTTTACTGTACATGTTTAGGGACTAGTATGTTTCACGGACTGCTCTCGATTTTCCTACGAAATTGCAAACAAGGGCAGTCGATGACCCTGATTTTGTTTCTGCAATCGGTTTTCTTGAGAAATGATAAAGAAAAATGTTATTGGATATTGAATAAATTTATTTACTGAAACGACGCAATACACTCCAACATCTTTTTGAATAAGTCCAAGCTGGTGTGGCGCTTACGCCATACAAATTCACAAAGGTACGAGTCAAGTTGGTCGCGATCAAGAATTAGTGCGATATCTTGCAAAAAACAATAGTATAAGAAACTCGATTAGGTCAGGCTAGGTTAGGTCAGGTTAGGTTAGGTTTCTCAAGAAAACCAATTGCAGAAACAAAATCAGGGTCATGTGCTGTTTTGTATGATTGTACGCCAGCCAGCGTAGTTCAAAGTAATTTGATCGAATCCTTTAAAAAGGCTAAATTCTGCCTAGCCCAACTTCAGAATTAAAAATATGTTATTGTTTACTTAAACACATTATATTGTTATTATTACATCATTATTATTACATTATTATTTCTTTTAATTAACTAAAAAAGGAATTATTGTAATATTAAAGCTGGATTTATAACTACTGATGATAATGTAAGATATTTTCATCGTAAATGACTTCTTCTGCTATGCTGATCTCATGCTCATGTTCCATATTAGTAGGAGTAAACATTAAATGCTTAAATACACTCAAAAGTTTTTCTCCTAAATATTCCCTGCTGAAGTGTGGGTGCGTCTTTAAGTGTTTGTTTGCTTCCTTTCAACCTCTTTTCTCTTCTTTGCTTTGAAACTTTCACTTGTCTTTACATTTTCTTAAATCTTTTAACTTTCCTTCTTAAACAGACAGCCGCGTAGGGACCAACCGGTCTGTTCTTGTTTGGCGTCTTTTGTATTCCTTTGTATTCCTAAGTCTACGTATGTGCATACGCATTCTGGCTCCTCATTCCTGCACATGCAATGCTACATCCTTTTTATTGCATTTTACCATACTTATACAGTTATACATAAACACAGAAAAATATTTTGTATATGTGAATATGAAAATAAAAATAGCAGGCATGATGATTAGCTTTGATAATTGGATTGTGTGAGTTTTTAATTCTTTGCGATGAGCACGTCTTATTGCCTCCGGGAGGCTCGAGGCAGCATGGTTAGTAAATAGTTGCGAAGCTGAGCACCTTGGAGGTAGCTTAATCTAAACAATCTGTTATAAAATAAATTTAGGGTTTTTCCAGAACCTTTTTCCTCATAAACCCAAAGTTGCTGCCCACAAATATTAGTGCAGAAAGTAAGAAAGAGATTGTCTTCAGCTTCGCTTGTACAGAATTTGAAGTTCCTTATAATGAGAGTTGCTTTAGCGTAGAAACTTCAACACTGTATTGTTTTCGTATGTCCGACTCGTCGCCTCAGGAACTGGTGATAATTTGACCCAAATACTTAAATTTTTATACTTGCTATACTGGTTTACTTCTCATCTTGAAAATAATATTAACTGAATAATTAGAGGTTTTGGGATGGAAATGCCTATTCTTATTCTTAGTTAGTTTTGTCAATCAAGTTCACAACGTTTTATAAGACTGAAAGGGCTTATTAATACCATATTATCGGCGAGGACTATGTTGTTCATCCTCAAGCTATCTATACAGCATACTATGTTTGTCACATTAAGTGAAGTAATTAAGTTATCAGTATACACATGAAACAGCAGTGGAGAGAGCAAGGAGCCTCGTCTAACTCTGTAGGAGAAGCCAAAACTCTTGGACAATACATTTTCCCATCTAACCGTATAAGTTTGGTGAATGTACCAAAATTTCAATATACTTAATACATACAATTTCTTAACTACTAAAATATTGTGATTTGCTCTATTTTATACCTTGCTTATATCTAGGAAACAAGTGAATTACTGCCGGTGTATTTAATTAAATAAAATCTTCCTTCTGTATATAAATAAATCTATTGAGTGGAATCTTTTAAAATCAAACTGATTATATGTCCATATATAAACATTTATCTGACACAGCAAAAATTTCTTAAGGAGTTTTGAGAAGCAGAAGGCAACAGGACTAGGCCTGTAATTGAATGTCTCTATATTTATTTTTGACAAGGGGTGTGATATACTGTATACCCTCATAAACTCTACAGGAATATAACTATGAGCAAGCATGGCTGAGAAAAACAATGAGATAGGATGATTCATCACGTCATTAGCAAGCTTTAACCCTCTAACGCCGACTGGGTTGAATACGTACAGTTTCAAATACACGCATTTAGACTTAACCCTACAAAAACGTTCGGCGTTAAAGGATTAAATGCTTATGCGATAGGTCATCTGTACCTGGAGAAGAACCCCTCTTTAACTTTTTAATCAAACTCTTAATTTCAGGAGCTGAAGTCCAAGGGACGTTTCATCGCAGTCTATATTAATACTGACTATTCCCACGATATTAAGAATGTTTGTGTAGTATATTTTCCATAACCTTGTAATTTCTTCCTCCCCAGACACGCCATCAATTGTTGATGGGAGGGCATTTATGGCACCTGTTTCCATCTTAACAATTTTTTAAAATTGTTAATTATTATTATTTAAGTTAGCATCACAGGCGTTTAAGGCTCGAAAATATATATATATATATCTGATTGGGGAAGAGAAAACCTTGTGGCTTTCAATGCCTCAGAAGCCCAGTTCTTTCATGTTTCTACTCCTCACAATCTTCCTCATGACTATCCCTTTATCTTCAACAATACACAACTTAAACTTTCTCTTCTTTTAATATTCTTGGTGTCTCCTTTTCTCGTGATCTCTCCTGTATGAATTACGCTTCTGTCTCGTGGCTCAATCAACATAGTTCTACTTGATCAGGTGGAATCAAAGGCTTTTCGTCTCAACAATTCTCCCCGTTTTAAGGACTGCCTTCAGTCCCTTTTTCTTCTCCGCAGTGTTGCCTCACTCTTTCTTTCTGTCACTATTATAGCCAGTGCTGTGTCCGCTAACTCCTAAAGTTAGCGCCGCTAACGCTAAATACCAAAATTTAGCGCCGCTAACGTTACTTTTGTCGCTAATTTTTTCTGAAACCACCCCAATTTATATATGTTCTGCCTTCCATAATTTACTTACATATATTAGCACACACCTTCATATAATTGGTTGCTAAGGTACAAAAATGTGACGTTATAGTCTACGTAAATAAAAACATTTTTATGTAGGAGTCAAGTTCCTTTCGTATATATTAATAGGGAAAACAAACCAACGAAAGAATAAATTCCATTCAATTTATACGTCTATATTTAATTCCATTGAACAAACTGAAACTCAAAGAAATGATAAAATATTGAGAAAGAAAGTAAATGTTTCAGTGATACAACATATTTCACAATAAAAATGGGTATCGCTGAAACAGTGATGTGGCGAATTGCATTAATTTTCAAAACAAACAAAAACATTAGAACCTCTTCAAAAACCTCTACATTCTGATGTTATGATCAACTTGCAGTTAGTGCTGCCTCAGTCTTTTTTAATGGAGATTGCTGTCGGCGAACCAAATTTTAGTATAAGTGGTTTTGAAAAATTAACGATTGACTTCTCTAAAACCTTAGCCCCGCTACCTGTTTCGCTAACAATTTTGAAAATTAGCGGCGCTAACAGCATCGCTAATAAAAAGTTAGTGGGGTTAATTTTAGCGTTGATTATAACAGACACTGCTCTTCTGAACTCTTTAACTGCATGCCTCCTTCTTTAAGGAGAACTTGCAGTACCAGTCCTTCGACACATTCTCATCCCTTTTCTGTCCAACTCTTTAACGCAAGGGTTAATCAGTATTTTCAAGCTTTCATCTACTCAACCGACCAAATCTGGAACAACCTTCCTCAATCCATCTTTCCACCTGTCTATGAACCTCCCATGTTTCAAACGCAGAGTGACTAGACATCTTGAAAACTCTGGAACTTGATTTCAGCTCTCTTCTTTTCACTCTACTGTATGAGGACGAGCCCCCTCCTTCTTGCATAAAATAAATTACATATTATTTTACTTTAGATTACTTCAGATGACTTCGAACGATAGTTCAGAATCGACCTGCGGTCAATCTCTCTAAAGCATCCTGCCTTATTTGAAGGATTTGATGGATGAGATAGTTGTCTACTCTCAACCTGCCCTCGCAGCCAGCTGCGCATGGCTCATCAAGGACTTTGCACAAAAACCTGTCCATTTGGTTCTTGACATTATTCAGGTTGTTGGACTGGAGGTTCCTCAGTTCTTTCGGCAGTACAATGAAGAGTTCAGGACTCGTATTCTAAGGGTATTTTCCATCATCATTTCCATGGCCCCTTGTTCTACCACAGCTGAGATAGTACAGAACCTACTACTTCTTCTCTCATTCCAATGTGTTTCTATTACATTTCTAAAGCTTGGGACATATCCTCGGTTATTTTCCACATGTATGTCATTGTGTATCGCTCACGTCATCTTTCCATGGAGCAGAGTTTCAAGGATTGTAGTAGAGATAAGTAGTCTTCATCTTTCGTTTCCTGTATCTTAGACGTAAAAGTCCTTTGTGTGACCGCTGTGTTTGCAATGTCGCATTTTCTGTAGGGGTTTGTGAGTACTGAGCAGTAATCAGTTATTAATAGGACTAAAATCTTCCAAAGTTTTAGCATGATGTTTCCTTTTCTGCTGCGAAAGCTTCTCCACACAGTTCCTATTATTTTACTAGCTGTTAAAATTTTAATGTTATATTGTTTCCTAAATTCTACATCCGATAATATATTACTCCAAGGTTCCTGACTTTCGGTTTTGGTGTTATCTGTTTGCCTTGCAGTGTTTTGTACCCTTAATCCTGTAGTTACTCATTGTTACCATACCTTATGAGCTGGAATTTTTCTTCGTTGAACTTCATATTATTGTCTTCTGCACACCTGAATAGTGTTTCACTGTTATTTTGTCGTTTTTTTTTATGTCTCCTGCATTTGATATTTCCCTGCTATCTTTTTGTCATTCATGAAACACGTATCGACACTGTCTTTAATATCTGCATCTATGTCTGCAATCATTATTATAAAGAGCAAGGGGGTTAATATCGTATTATGTGTGACGGCTAATGACTTCTGAGATTTAAGATTTAAATCCATTTACTAATACTATTTGTGTCATTTGGGTCAGAAAATTAATATTCATCGTTCCAGCTTCAGAATAATTCCTATTTTCTTAAGTTTGTGTGCTATAATTCCGGGATCACATTTATCAAAAAGCTTTAGCAAAATCAGTATATGTTACATATTGTGCTTTTTACGGTTCTAATAGCATACAGATTATAGGAAACAAGAACAATATAAGTTTCCATTACCTTCCCCGAGATAAAGAATTGTGTAGAGTATGGTAATTGTATGGTAACTGTAGATTATCATATCATTTTAGTATAACAACTTATGAATGAAATAAGGAGATATGATAATATATCCTGAGACGTGTGATTTTCTTCACAGTAGAGTAGAGTAGTTTGGCTATACTCTCCTTGCATTTCTTCAGAAACATGTCATTCCACGTGTCTAGCGATACTGATACTGAATTGTCCTCTTGTTTGTGAGAAAGCTTCATTATGTCTCCTTCCAAGAATTTAAAATCCATCAATAAATTCGCTGTCCGTAAAAATTCTTGACTGTTGTGTATCTATGTCAAATAATTCATCCAAATTTTATATTTCCATCTCGGGTTTAGGGGTACTGAACACGGTTGAATTGTTATTTAAGCAACTCGCTCATCTCTTCTGGTCATTTGTGTATTCGTTCGTTCCATCTTTAACGGACCAATACTTTCTTTACATTTCATTTTTTCTTTTGCCAAGACAAAAGTATTTAGGACTTTTTTATGTACCTTGATTTCCTCCTTGTTGTTTTGTGGCTGAATGAATGTTTCAGATCCATTTCTATTTCGCGTAGTTTCCCCCCCCCCCAGCTTCAGTTTTGTACTCGTGGATATTTTTAACGGTTTGTTTCCGTTCTCTAAATAGTGTTCTGAGTTGTCTCTCGAGTTTGCTACGTTCTCTTTTTTGTCTCTTCGGAACTTGTTTCAGCAATATACAGGGTGATTCAAAAGTCAGGTTACATAGGGCTTTTCTGTTTCTTTGCAGGTAAATGAGTTATGAGATGTTATCGAAGGAGGAGCGCATTCATGTGATATTCCTAGCTGGCTGCACGAGTGTATTGCCGTTAACGGTGGCCATATCGAACATGTGAGGGACTATTTCCCTGTATCATTACATAATACAGTATATCCCTATGTAACCTGACTTTTGAATCACCCTGTAGTTTTAGTTCCATTTTTAACTATAAATCGTATTTTTTCTGGAGTTTTCACTCGGCGTAGTAATTCCCAATTTACTTTCTTTAAATGTGCGTTTATACTTTCCCAAACTACTTTCTTTGAATTCATATTTCAGCTTCAAGTATTCCTTCTGTCTCTCTAGTATGAGTTTTAGGTGTCCTCGTTTCAAACTTTATTTGTATGTCGATTAGGTTATGATCAGAAATTTGTTTGTGTTACCATTTAATTTATTATTATTATCATTGTTATTTGCAAAGCTGGGCACAAACCGTTAATCCGTTAATCGTTAATTAACGAAGTTAACTTTTTCGTTAACGATTTAACTTTTAAGTTAACTTTGAAAATCATTATCGGACTAATTAACTTCCGTTACATTTAACTTCCGTTAACTCAAGTCCGTTACCCCAAAAAATTCATAAATAAACGTTTAAAAGTTATATTATTTTCAGTGCTGAGCAGGTGCGCAATTAATCCGCCACTGTTAATAGTGATGAACGAATTTCCATTTCCGCAGTGCAAAATCAGGCGATATATTTGTTTCCGTCACCACAATTTGTGTCTTACCAAATATGGTAGTTATTTATGGCATTGGTTTGAGCAAAACATGGTCGACTGTAAAATCAGGCGGAAAGATTTGCCATTTGAGTTGAATGTTTCAACTTCTTTCAAGAAATATCACGAGCATTTTAAGGCACTTTCAATAATATATATGTAACAATTACAACAAATAACTACATTCGTTTCATTTGCAGTCTGTCTCTTGCGCAACATGTTTGTGCTAGTGAATATTTAAAAATAATCGTTGTCAAGTAAGTCATGTATATTTATAATATGTCTGTGAGTACCTTATTAGTAGTCTCCTTGATACATTTCAAGAACCATAAAACTGATCAGGTAAGATTTCAATTCTCATGTCACTTTGTTCTCGATGGGCAAGGACATCCTGAGGGCCAAAGAGATCATCCCTGTCTGATGAAAACTTTGATATGCTAATTTTCATGAAGGGCAACATGCATCTCATGGACAAAATGGAGAACGAGAAGACGAGGGAAAATTAAATTATATATATATTGTGTTTTTCATTTTTTTTATAATAAAAGTTAACGTTAACGGTTTATCGGTAACTTCCGTTACATGTTTAAAGAATTAACGGATTAACGGTTAACGAAGTTAACTTTTTGGTTAACGGATTAGCGGTTAACGAAGTTAACTTTTTTGTTAACGGTGCCCACCACTGGTTATTTGGCGGAATTAAATCTAAAATGTTCTCTTCTCGATCATTTCACACGATAATGTTCCATAATATCTAATAGTATTTCTGCCTGAATTCTATCATCTTCTGAAATGTTACCGTGGAACGTCTCAGTAAATATAATTTCATCACTTTTCTCCTATATTAAAATTCCCACATATTAAAATATTTGGTGCTGGGATTTTAAGTGATTTTAGTGTTTTTTTTTTGTTTTTTTACCATAAATTGAAATTCGCTTTTGTGGCTTTTGTGGTGTTTGGTTTTCTGCACACGTTCATAATAATTAGTTTCAATTCTTTTCCTTCTAAAATGAGAATGTCGATCGTGCTGTTTGATTTACAAGTAGAGGTCACCCTCGCTTTATGCGAGGGGTTGCGTTCCAAAAAAAAGTTCGCATAAAGCAATTTCGCATAAAAAGAGCCATTCATTGCATATATTTAATAGGGATCCATTCCAGGACCTCTCCTGACACCCTTAAAAATCCTTTCTAACACTCTTTCATAACAAATCCAATGAAAAATCACCTAATGAAACAAAACAATCATCTGACATTATATAAAAAAAACACAAAAGAAATAATAACAGCTTCTAAGAGGTTAGGTGTGCTGTACCGCCTCCGCGGTTTCTTCAACCCCGCTCAGTTGCTATCTCTCTACAGGAGTCTTGTCGCCCCTGTATGGAGTATGCTTCTCTCTTTTCGTCTCATTAATTTCCCGCCTCTTACTGACTGTCTTCAATCCCTCCCTCTTCGTCGCAATGTTGCCTCACTCGCTCTTTACTATCGCTGTTGTAACGGACACTGCTCTTCTGAACTCTCTAACTGCATGCCTCCTCTTTTAAGGAAAGCGCGCAGCACCAGACTTTCTACACTTCCTCATTTTTTTTCTCTTTAACGCAAATAGAAATTCATTCACGGACAACAAAAACATTTTCTGAAAATGAATCACCTTAACCTAACCTAACCTATGCTAACCTTGCCTCACTTAACTTAATCTAACCCAAAGTACTTGTCGATTAAATGTCACATCGATCAGATGCCGCCAGTTTGAAATGGGTGGGCGAGCTACCTTACATCGCGTTCGGAGATGGACGTGGTAAAATGTGGTAAGATGTTTCGTGCTTGAAGAACAACGCGAGGAATATCTTTGCCTGGAGTCCTCTGAGAAGGACTTGAACGTGGGAGGCCTCCTGTCACGGCGAGATTTTTGGGAGAGGGCTCCAATAGTAAATATCACGGTCATATCTCAAGGTCGAAAATATTCTCGAATCCACAATGGAAGGTCGAGGAATTCTTCGTGTCCTGTTAACGATTACGGAATACAAGGTTAAAGAAACGGTAGTCTCGGGTTGTACTCGCCTGCAAAAGTAGGACATCAATTTTTTCTTGAATATATATATATATATATATATATATATAATATATATATATATTATAAATATATATATATATATATATATATATAAGTAATAATATAGGATTGAAGTTTAACCCAAATGGATCTTGATGCTTGTTTATCCAAAAACTTTACACTGGAGTTTATTCTCTGTTCGATTTAGATCACAAAGTTTTGTTTTGGTAAAAATTTCAACTAAATCTATTTTTCAACTCTTCGTTTTTAGGCTTACATGAAAATCTGATATACATACACAAAATTATGGACTCGATCGGGTATAAGTTAAGTTAGGTCAGGTCAGATCGTTAGGTTTGGTCAGATTAGGTTGTTATATTTATTAGGTTTTTACACTGTAAAGTGCCCATCATTTTTCTATCTGGAAATTTACCTAAATTAAAAAATTCACATATTTTACTTATACTCTCGAGTTTGAGATGGTTATAAAAGAGTTTTGCTCTTGACCGTAATAAAAATATGTTGTTGTTTGTAACCTTTACAAGGTACAAAAGCACAAAATTTCTCTCAAATCAGTATAGTACAGTACTTGTGGTTTAATAAATAATAATAATAATAATATTAATCCGAGAAGAGGTTTGAAACTGGCAGAACGGTCAGGCCAACTAATGCGGCCAATTGTACAGTGCGTTCGAAAAGTCTCTCCGCAGTCAACCAACACTTTAAAAAAAGTGTTTGACAACAAGTGTAGACGAGTTGCTCTATGCCTGCAAAATGGTGGAAAACACTTTCAAAACACTTTTCGAACGCACTGTATTAACTCCCTGCTTATTAATATTAGGGCTACGTGGCCATTGTCGGAACATCGCTTCCTGTCGATCAGCGAAGTTAAGCGACATTGGGTCTGGATAGTAGTTGGATGGAACCCCATCCTCTGCATCCAGATTTTGTAGCGACCCGTGGTTCGGATCCCACGTAAAACTGTAGGTCCCCTCCGTCATATGTCCATAGCTGTTGCGAAGGAGGTTAAACAATCCCCATCATTACATTTTTATTATTATTACTAACATTTTTGAGATTCGAACCAATTATTTTCCTTCACACGCTTATAGAGCGATTTCAAGGCCTTTCATGTATTTAATAATACCCCTCATCATTCCCTGATGATGTGTATTGTTAAATACATGAAAGATCTTAGAATCGTTTTCCATTTTTGCTTGTGGGTGTGCATCATTTATATATATTTATTTATATATATATATATGGTGGTGATGTAGTGGTTAACGTCGCTAACTGCAAATCCATTGGCCCCGGGATCGAGACCTGGTGACGGCAGGCGGTGCGCAGTGTAGCATTGTAGCAAACCCAGCTGTTCATTCTTCCACACAATAAATATTGGTTGGTAGATAAGTGGGTACCCTGGGTAGCGTAGTGGTTAAGACGCTGGGCTGCTGGTGGGGTGAGGTTCGGATTCCACGTTAAACTGTAGGTCTAAGGTGGGGTGATAAGCTTGACTTTTGTCAGAATGAACAATTCGGGCGGAAGCTAAACTAAGGTTAACCAAGGTATGTGTCGTGCAGGCTACTTCCTGCCCTGTAAATCATTTGACACACTTTAAACAAAGAATAACTTGAGGAAGTGAAGAAAATGCAAAAGTCACGTACTGTAATTTCTAATTTGTTCACTCCTTTAAACTCTATTCAGAACCGATACAGAAGGAGGCTCAGAAGGCAAAGATGAATCAAGAGATAATTACTTTAGACAATGAATTATTTTTGGGAGCCTCAGTTATTCTTGATGGTTAGGCAGAAAACTGACGAAGAAGGTAGAACAAACTTCCTCGGGCCAAAGACCGTGACAGGAATGATTTAATTTTTAAAAATTGAGATAAATATGAAGGTTGAAGTTGAAGATTAACTTCCCTCTTAATTATTATTATTATTATTATTATTATTATTATAATTATTATTATTATTATTAATATATATATACACACAGTGTATATATATATATATATATGCAAAATTTATCTCCACTGGGACTGAACATGAGCCCATTTGAGTTGGAGGCCCAGGCTCTGACAGGATGAAAGGTCACTGCCAACATTTCATCACCCGACGTATATAATAATAATAATAAAAATAATAATAATAATAATAATAAATTAAAAATGATACATGGGTGGCGACATATAAAGTACATTGCATTTTAGGACTTTAAGTACATTCTAAGTAATTAATACATCATGCAAACCGCATTCTCTTCCTCCTTGTAAATGAAATTATAAAATAGATATATATTATATATATATATATATATATATATATAATATATATATATATATACATACTGGGTGATCCAGATAAATGGGACCCATAAAAAAAGCCAAATATTCTTAATATTTAATTCCTTTCATAAAAACTATATATCATTCGAAGAGTAGAGTTACAAGTTTATTATGAAATATTTATTTTTTAAAAATGACTCCTTTCAAATGTGCTCCATTAGTTGCCAAGCATTCCAGTGTTCTCGCTTGTAAGTTCTGCATCACTTTTGCAAGAGTGTGCGGTGGTATGGCCTGTATCTCATTTGTGATGGCGGCCTTCAATTCTTGCAAGGTCGTTGGGTTATTTCTGTAGACCCTACTCTTTAAATATCCCCAGAGATAATAATCTAAGGGAGAAAAAATCCGGAGACCTTGCGGGCCATTCAACGTCTCCAAATCTTGAGATTAACTCGCCTGGAAACGTTTGACGCAAAACTGCCATGCAGTTCCTCGTGGTATGGCAGGTAGCTCCGTCTTGTTGGAACCAGTGGTTTTCTAGACAAAGATCTCTTAATTTAGGAATAAGGAAATCGGTCAACATTTTTTCGTAGCGATCACCATTTACAGTGACCGTGTTTCCGGTGGAATCCTCGAAAAAGTACGGCCCTATGATCTGAGATGCAGTAAGACCACACCAAACAGTTACACGCTGACTATGCAACGGGACTTCGGTAATATTCAATGGATTTTCTGTTGCCCAGAAACGACAATTTTGTTTGTTTACAGTTCCATTCAAGTGAAAATGGGCTTCGTCTGACATAATCAAAGTTGCTAGAAAATTGGTGGTGTCATTTACCTTCTGTTGGATCCATTGACAGAATTGTCGTCTTCGTGCGAAATCTCCATCGTTTAGTTGTTGCACTGTTTGAATTTTATATGGAAAGAGCATTAAATTTGCTTGAATATACGGTGTGTTGTTCCATATCCAACTCCTAACAGCTGAGAAGCACATCTGATGCTTATGTTAGGATTATCCTGTACAATTTCATGAGTTCTGTTAATGATCTCGTCTATCCTTGCTGTGCGCACTCTTCCAGTTGGTTTTCTTTTTCCAATGCTGCCAGTTAGGGAAAAATTTCTGACACACCGACGGATTATTTTCTTAGAAGGTGATTTTGACATCTGAAAATTTGTCTTGAAAGATCTTTGAGCTGAAACTACACTTCTTCCATGCTCATAATATTGCTCAGTTATGAAACGCAGCTGTTCCACAGTCCATGCAGTCATCTTGAAGGGTTAGTTTTAACTAACACTTTTATTTTGTTTTGTAACTTATCTTGTCTTGTATTGTCAAAACCTATACAATCCTGTACAAACTTGTAACTATCCCTTTTGAATGATGCGTATGATTTTATAAAAGGACTTATACTTTAAGAGTTACAGGGGTTTCTTTTGGGTCCCATTTCTCTGGATCACCCTTTTATATATATATATATATATATATATATATATATATATATATATCTATATATATATATATATATATATACACACCGGGTATGGTAAAAAACTAGGCCACAATTTTAAATGTATATTTTAAACAATTATAACCAATTATAACCAATTATAGCCAAGAATAGGCTAGTCCAAATTTCAGTAGCTGCTAAACCATGGGCTAGGCCAGTGATGACGAACCATTGACCCGCGGGTCAAGTACTGACCCACGAGACAATTTTTAGTGACCCACGAGCTCTTATTTAAATATAATATGACTAATTTTTAATATTTTCTGCCTTACAGTTTTAAAATTATTTTATTCTCCCACCGAAATAAACAGCTGATACACATTGAGACGTTTTTAAACGTATAGTATACGTTTAAAAACGTGTGTGTATGTATGACAACTTACAATTCATCCAATTTCCCCCATTTGAAGATCTTCAGTTATCAGCTTTTCATTGGCTTGACAATTGTAATTTAGAAATGGAGTTAGTTGACTTTCAAGAAAGTGCAGTATGGAAGACTATGGAAGACTAAATTTATTGATCTTAATCTGAAGTTAGAAGAAAAGGAATTGGAGTCGTCAATTTTGGGTGTAACCAGAGAACAACAATCAATAGAAAGAGTAGAGCATCTTATTCTTGCAGAATGGAACTCTTTACCAAATTCTTTTGCATCAATGAAAAAGCTAGCATTAGCTCTGCTAACAATGTTTGGCTCATCTTATTCGTGTGAACAGTTGTTTTCCTCCATGAATTTCGTCAAATCCACCACTAGGAATCGCCTTGGCACAGATATGAGTGCTGCATGTGTGAGACTAAAGACAACTAAATAAAAACCTCGGATCAAAACATTAGCAGCTAAAAATCCAACAACAAGTTTCTCACTAAAAATAGTAAGTAAGTAAATTATTGTGACCCAATTTGGTTTTTTTAAAATCAAAAGTAACAAAAATGACCAGCCAGCAAAAAAGGTTGGTCACCACTGGGCTAAGCCATATCTCTGATTTAACCTGTGAAATAATGTCGAAGTATTCGGGTGAAGACGAGTTAGTAATAAAAAAATTGTTCGTTAGAAAAAGGTTGGGGAGCACGAAAATTACTTACAGAGTTTCCGAATAAGCCATGGACTAGAGCTGGTTTGAATTATATCATAGACAAAGTGAGGGAAACTGGTGATGTAGAGCGTAGAAAGAGTAGTGGGAGGCCTAGAAAAGCTCGAACACAAGCAAATATCGATCTCGTAAGGACAAGAATATTGAGTCAAGAAGAACCTGGGACGCATTTAACGCCATATGAAATAGCCATGGAAATAGGAATATCTGACAGAAGTGTTCGGCGAATAGAAAAATTTGACCTAAACTTGAAGGCATACAAACGAGTTTCAGTTCAAGCTTTAACTGACATTCATAAGCAAAATCACTTGCTATGTTGCCAACACTTAGATTTTCACCGCGAACAGTTCGTACGATATTGTTTAGTGATGAGAAAACATTTACAGTTAGTAAACCAATTAATAAACAGAATGATCGTGTATATGCCGCTGTCACAAAGAAACATGATATAACACCTGAAAGGTTGTTAAGAGCAACAGATTTTCTTCTAGTGTAATGGTCGGTGCAGCATTTTCAAAACTCGAAAAGACAAGGAGAGTTTTTGTAGAACCAGGAAGACGAATGGATTGGGAATATCACTGTAATCATGTTCTTGTTCCATATTTTCAAGATATTAGACAAATGTGCGGTGGTAGCATCGTTTTCCAGCAATATGGTGCAACTTGTTATCGCGCTAGAGCCACACTTCATTACCTGAGACAAACAGCCCCTGATTTATAGAACCTGCAGTGTGGCCAGCCAACAGCCCGGATTTAAATCCGCTGGACTGCTCAGTGTGGGGAAGCACTAAAAAAAAAAAGGTTTACCGCCTAGTCATCAAATCCGAAATGTTCAACAGCCTAGAGCTACAATCGTGGACGAATGGAGTAGCATATCGCAACGATTTCTGAACAGTGCTATCGACGAGTGGCGAATGCGTCTTGAGCTCTGTAGGGATAATGACGGAAGGCATTTTGAACATCTTTTGTCATGATGTGTAAGATAAGTGATCCTATACTGAAAAAAATGTTAGTTTAAAGTTTGTTTACATTATTTGTTTAAAATATACATTTAAAATAGTGACCTAGTTTTTTTTGCCATATCGGTACACACACACACACACACATATATATATATATATATATATATACACACAACACACACACACACACACACACACACACATATATATATATATATATATATATATATATATAGTGGCCTACGAATCACCAATTTGTGGTGGCCTATCAAGTAGGGTTACTATAATTAATGAATTATACTGAAATGAATAATTAGGGGTCACCAGTTTTGGGATACAGCCCAAACAAACAATATTTAATAAGGAGAGAGAAATTACTTTGTTTTTTTTGTGTTTAATTAGAAAAATAAATGAATTATTTGTTCACAGTGATAACAATTCTATAACGGTATTTGTACTATAATACAAATGACTGATTATTAGCAATAAGAAATGGTTACACACTGTAGGGTGGTCCACAAAATCGAAGTTGTTTATTTTTTGTGCTCAGTGTTTATTTGGTTCCTTTCCCCAAGGAAACACGGCACACCAAGTTTTAGGTCATTATGCCTTTGTTTAGGGTTTGCACAAGCTGACTAAGAAAAGCTCACATTTGTTTGATCTCTTTCTCTATATAATGACTCTTGTATTGGGAAAATGATACTCAAGTATTATATATCTATAGGTAAATTGTTATTTAAGTGATTAATTTATTAATTAGAGGCAAACCAAACAGAAACAATGTTGATTGAAACAGAAAAACAACTCTCCCGTCCTCACCATTACAAGTTAGCCTTGCTTGCACTAGGAAAGTGGCGTCGATGTGTAGCGACCACCTGAGCAGATACTATTTTTGTTCTTCGTTCTTCGTAATGGAAGAGTTATAATCCTGAATAAGCTTCACCCCTCTTTCAGCCACATCATTCACTACCAGCATATCTTGGAGGACTTGCTTGGCCTGGAGGAACTGCGGATCATCCTTCCATTGGGATGGATCTTTAAAGATGAATCCGGAGCCTAGTAGCGTGGTCTGGAAGAAGCGGTTGGTATTCTTGGATGCCAGCTTCTTCAGCGTCAGTGACGGAATGTCCTCTTCCGGCACTTTAATTCTCTTCGGTGGATCTTTCTTTCCTTCCCTTCCCTTCATCGACTCCAAGATTCCTCTCTTCTCCATATTGGAAACTGCGTCACTGAATATAGCCAGAGCTACCAACTCCTCGCTCAAATACCACAGATGTCGTTAGAATGCCTTTGTAGCTGTCGCTCCAACTGCTCCATCCACTTTATTCCTGTATTCTTGAATTTTCTTAAGGAAGGAGATATCGTTGCTCGGGGCTTCAAAGATTATGGGAGCCTTGAACCATGCTGGTCCGTAGACAAGAGCAACAAAGAGGGCAATGGTTCGAATGGACTTCAATTCCTTGGGGGACACCTTAAACTAAGGTTGAAATATGAATATTTGGAGACAGTATATGAATATTTGAATAGTATATGAATAGTATATGAATATTTGTGCCTTTGACATCCAGCGAGCATGGTGTATGGGGCCAGGCTGACCAATCGAATCTTTCGGGAGGTGTCCCACCTAGGAAGACTACGCTAAGCTCCAGGAGTCGGCGGTAGTCGTCGCGGGGTTGCGTACACTTAAGAGCTTTTATGTAGTAGTCGAGAGCTTCTTGTAGCCATTCAGGGTTCTCTTTGAAAACTTCACTGACGTGGTCGTTCATCATTCCACTCTTGAAGTTTGCTTGATTGACCCGCTGCCAATTCTTTTGGAACCGTTGAAATAGGAGAACCTCCGGACCGCTGGACGATCCATGAACTGTCTTGAAGACGTCTCTGAGAACGACCTCCAAGATATGGTGTCTGCAAGCAAGGTGGAGTAAATTTCTTCCCAGTCGCTGTTCAATCAGAGTGCAAGCTCCACCAATATGACCCGTATTGCTTGTAGTCATATCAAAGCTCATGGCGACGACTCGGTCTTCGACCTTCCAATCCTTCAAGGCCTCAACCACGGCGTCTGCTTGCGCCATTCGTGTTCCACATGCGAGCTTTGGAACACTCAAGAGTTGGATATTCTCCTCTGACGATGACGAAACATCCTTCCCAGAGATCAGTACTGGGAGACGATCGACGTAGTCATTTTCTGTGAGGAATGGAAGGAGTTTCCTGTCCCAGTGAACAATTCCAGTATATTGGCGCCAGAAGATAAGACAGCTTGTTTCACAGAAGTTATGTGGTCACTGCGATGTCGCATACGGGTTCTCCTGAATGTGGAGCGACTGATGGCCAGTTCATCAGTGTTCTCTCCAAGGCTTTTCACAGTAGCTGCCACGATGTGAACTGCCTCACGATCGTTGGTGTTGGTTCTATCCAGAACGGCAGCGAGAACAGGGGACATGAAGTTCTTAGGCCTCGTTTGAGGTGCAGGACGAGGAGCTGCATTTGACGGGCCAGGGACCTGAAAATCCGGATCCATTCCAACTCGAGGCACCTTCGGAAATGAACGAGGGCCTTGAACATCAGAAGAGGTGCTGGTTTACTCTAGCTGAACGGTCTCTTGCTCTTCACGCATCTGCTTCTCTGCTACTTCCTTTTGCTCTCTGGCCTTCTTTTTAAGATGCTTCTGTTTCATTTCTTTCTTAGCCAGGGCTTCGTCGACTCGTCCCATGTGAAACTTGCGTTCCCTCTCTTGGTCTTTCAAGAAGATTCGGTCTTCCTCTATCCGGATCAGTCTTTCCACATCATCATGCTTAATGTTGAATAGCTTTTCAAGATTGTTTGGGAACTCTTGTTCCTTCTGTATTTGTGGCTTACTTCTCCTGTTGGAACCCTTTTTCAACTTCTCCCAAGTGGACAGGATTCGCAGGTAGGCACTGTGGAACTGCAGCACCCCCATGATCTTATGATCTTTATATTTAAATATTTAAAATAGCCTCTCTGATTGTTTTTTTCAATGAACTTTGAGTTTTTAAATCAGATTATATCCTTTTTTCCTTAAACTATTTCAATGCCGAACGAATGAATCACGAAAGTAGCTTCAGCATTCCCGTGGAACTGCGTACTTAACAGTTCCAGATTTTGTTCGAAACGCTTGAAACCTCGGTGGCGGACGTACGAAGAGCGAGTCAGAATCGCGGGTTTAAGAGGATCCAAAGCACTGTGGACAGAGCAGTGCCGATTTGTTTGTTTGACGTGGTAGTTGTGTTGCTGTATCGTTTGCTAATTCGAAATTTAATTTCCGAATTGCATTTATCAATGATTCGTTATCATTTATTTTTTGTCGTGAGATTGAAGTTAATTATATAATAATTGGATTATTTACAATATATAGCTTTCATTTCTTAGAATATTTTTTTCGCAAGTGACTTTTTGTTTTTTGAAATTTTAACTAGGCGCCTATTCTATTATCATGGCTGCGCTAGCCCCAGAAGTGAGTCGGGTGACAGTGAGTAAAATTCAGTCTCGTAATTTTTCACAGTTATCTCTTCAAGAAAAAATAGCTATTAAAACTGAACGACGCCCTACACCAGAAATTCAAATATCTCAGCCCGGAATAAGTAACAATAAGAAATATATTCGTAGTTTTAATTCAGAATGGTACCAAAGAAAAAGTTGGCTTTGTGGTTGTAAAGTTAAAAATGCATTATTTTGTTTCCCGTGTCTACTACTCAGTGGTGACTTGACGTGGACAAAAAGTGGTTTTACAAATATAAACAAAATGAAAGAAAAAACTGAAAAGCATGAGCGTTCAAAGAAGCATATTGATAATGTGATTTCCCTGTCACTTTTAGGAACGGTAAATATCAAAGAAAAACTTAGTGAGGCTTACAAACTCTCGATTATCGAACATAATAACAAAGTTACCAAAAATCGTGAAATATTGTCGAAAATAATAGACTGCATTAAATTCTGCGGAAATTTTGAGATTTCTTTACGTGGACATGATGAAAAAGATGATTCGGCAAATCCAGGTGTATGCAGGGGATTAATTAATTTCGCATCAAAATTAGATCCCGATTTGAAAAAAACATTTAGAAAGCAACACAGTCTTCAAGGGCGTTTCCAAAACCATTCAGAATGATATTCTTGACTGTGTGCTGCAGGTATCCCGCAATCAAATAAAAAAAGAAATTAAAGAAGCTTCGTTTGTGGCGGTCATGGCTGATGACACAACTGATGTTTCTGAACACACTCAAATGGTTATTGTTCTGAGATACGAGCTGAATGAGGAAATCTTTGAGCGCTTCTGGGGTTTCTTTACTCCGGAAAATCAAACGGCAGAAGGACTATCTAAGCGCATTCTAGATCAGCTAGATATTCTTCTCGAAGGAAACAAGCAGAAACTAATTGCTCAGACATTTGATGGCGCAAATGTCATGAAAGGAAAAAAAGGGGAGTTCGGGCTAAAATTAAAGAAGTTTACAATAATGCACACTTCAGTTACTGTTATGCCCACCACTGAATCTGATTATGAAAACTGCAGCAAGTACTACCCGAAATTTAAGAATATCTTTTCTAACCTCTTGGCTATACCAACATTTTTCTCCAGGTCACCACTTCGTCTCTCTATCTTAAGCAAACATATGGCCAGCCGCATTCCTCGTCCATCCCCTACTAGATGGAATTTTCATATACGCACCGTAAACCGCGTCTATGAAAATTTCGAACCCTTAAAAAAATGCTTTGAAGAAATACAGTCGACAGCAAACGCAGATCAAACCATTTCAGAAGCAATAGGAATTTTGCACGTTTTGAATAACGAAAAGTTCATCTTTTGGTTGAAACTTTTTCATCAGATAATGCCTCACGTAGAAGTCATTTACAATCAAATGCAATCTCGAGCTATTGACTCATGTAAAGTACAAGAATATATAGCAAACTTCAACAATGCCATTTTAAAAATAAGAAATTCGGAGTACTGTGAAAATCCTTCAAAAACACTCATGATTGAAGCAAAGGAAGTGTGCGACTGCGTATGTGTTGACATAGCTGAGAGGTATTCATTTACCAAACAATTAGTAGCTGCTAAGCTGTTTACCAAGGAAAACTTCGATGGCTATAATATGAAAATGCCTATGGAAGAGGTAACGGTGACCACTGAGGCATATCCCATGATTGAAAAAGAAAAGCTTCTTACTGAACTACAAGTTTTCTACAGTAGACCTGATATGCACAATTACGACAGGTTAAATGATCTGCTAAAATTTATCACTGAAAATAATCTCGTAGATGTTCTTCGAGAACTAGCTAAGCTCATAAAAATTCTTTTGACCATCCCCATGACTACATCCAAGGCCGAACGCTGCCATTTAACATTAAAAAGAATAAAGACATTCTTAAGGAGCACTATGAATCAGGAAAGACTAAATGCTCTTGCAATGATTTCAATAGAGAAAAATTTGATCAACAGTACACAGAATTTCAATGAAAAAGTAATAGACCTTTTCGCTCAGAATAAAAACAGAAGAATGGAATTTGTTTATAAATAAAATTTTTGGCCAATTCGAAATTACCCATTAAGCGTAAGTACCCTATAATTGATTTTAGGATACTATTTTACTTATTTTTATGACTGAGTAGTGAGTAGTTATCTATTTATCTATTCGACTTTCTCTCTCTCTCATATATATATAATCGACACAATTGTTCGCATTTTCTGAGGCAGCACCCCCATAACAAAGTCACGAGCCGCCACTGTTAGATCCCGTTCTCCCGGCACCGGAAGTGCATTTTATTAAAGGGTCCCGCTTATGAGTACATTCGCACAAATTAAAACTATCTTCTTGTTTTATACATACAGAGTCTATTATTTTGACATAATTACTGCATTTACTTACTGCATCTATTAGAGTGGGTTTTTATTATCATATTTTGACCTTCACGTAGAAAAGTGAAGTTTTTTGCATTTAATATGGAAAATACTTGAGGGCCTTGTCCTAACTTTAGAAATGAAATAGAAACAAACTGGAATGAGAGAGAGGCAGATTTTGTAGTCCCAGCTGTGGTGGGACAAGGGGCCATGAAAACGAGGATGGAAAATACCCTCAGAATACGAGGCCCAAAGCTTTTCAATGTCCTACCAAAAGAAGTGAGGAATCTCCAGCACACCGACCTGAATAACTTCAAGAACCAACTGGAGAGATTCCTGTGCAAAGTCCCTGACCATCCACGCGTTGCTGGCTACGATGGCAGGAGGAGAGCAGACAGCAATTCCCTCCTTCACCACACCAAATTCCGCAAATGAGGCGGGATGCTGCAGGGGGGGGGGGTCGACCGCAAGTCGATCGTGAACCGTCGTTCAAACTCACTTAAAGTATACCTAAAATATAGTATAAGTATAAAGGTGCATCCATGATATTATAGGATTTATAGATGGAGGAATGAATACAAGATGTTTACGATTAATACCATTAATTTCCGAACAAAAAGAAATGGACAAAAATGAATAATTCTCATAAAATCTAAATAAAATGTCATCAAATCTGATAAAATCTATATTTATATTCTATATTTATATTTGCAGTGAAGGAAGTGGCCTGCAAGACATATATGTATATGATGCACAACCACAAGGAAAAATGAAAAGCGATTCGAAGGCCTTTTGTGTATAACAATGCAATCACTTTTTAGTTTTTCTTGTGGGTGTGTAATATTTATTAATTTTATGTATTTAATTACGAAATTCATCCCACATATATCGTTTTATTTTCGTCATGCTGATATAGTTAACGATTTCATCTGTAGTAATATTTGCTTATAAATATAGTAATTGCTCATAAATAGTATACTACTTATATATATATATATATATATATATATATATATGGGATGAATTTCACAATAAAACACGTGAAATGAATGAATGCTACAAACCCACAAGGAAAAAGAAAAACGATTCCAAGGCCTTTCGTGTATTCAAAGCTACACCTCGTCAGGGAATGAAGTTAAAAGGCGAGAAGCCCATATATATATATACAACGTACAGGAAAAACAAAACAATTAGCACATACTTAACAAGGGTTAATGAGAGGCAAAAGAAATTTTAACATGATATCGTCAATTTTATAAGTCCCCGAGCTGTTATTGAAATTGTTTTTAAAATGAATAAATGCACATTCTAGAATATTTCGTTCTATTATATCTCTGTTTTTAACAAGCGCTTTAGAACTATCCCACTTGATGCTATGGTTACATCTATACATATGGTTAAATAAAGCATTGGAAGTACTAGCTGTTCTACAAGCATATTTATGCTGTTTTACCCTAATATCTAACGTTTTACCGGTTTGGCCTATATATACTGAGTTACATTGTGTACATCCGATCGAATACACACAACCAACAACATTATCAGGGCTATTCTTTATTAGGCGTGATTTAACAGTATTATTATACTTAAAGATTACATTAATGCCAATTGCTTTACAGTTGGAAGGTATTGAAAATTAACATGGTAAGGTAGGCTAAGGATATTTTTACGCTGAAATTCTTTTACAATTACATTATTATAATACCTATTCTTGGCTTTCTTAAGACAGTTATCTAAAAATGAAATAGGATAACATAATTTAGCCCTGATAATGTTGTTGGTTGTGTGTATTCGATCGGATGTACACAATGTAACTCAGTATATATAGGCCAAACCGGTAAAACGTTAGATATTAGGGTAAAACAGCATAAATATGCTTGTAGAACAGCTAGTACTTCCAATGCTTTATTTAACCATATGTATAGATGTAACCATAGCATCAAGTGGGATAGTTCTAAAGCGCTTGTTAAAAACAGAGATATAATGGAACGAAATATTCTAGAATGTGCATTTATTCATTTTAAAAACAATTTCAATAACAGCTCGGGGACTTATAAAATTGACGATATCATGTTAAAATTTCTTTTGCCTCTCATTAACCCTTGTTAAGTATGTGCTAATTGTTTTGTTTTTCCTGTACGTTGTATATATATATGGGCTTCTCGCCTTTTAACTTCATTCCCTGACGAGGTGTAGCTTTGAATACACGAAAGGCCTTGGAATCGTTTTTCTTTTTCCTTGTGGGTTTGTAGCATATATATATATATATATATATAAGGTCTTCCGAAGCAAAAGTAGCACAAGCGCCATCCGGGGCAAAAATGAGTTATACCCACTGAGCGGTTCTTCAGACTGTATACTATCATATGGTAATGGATGAATTGCAGAAATGCCAATGTTCGTATGGTCGAAAGTCCCGCGAAAAATAATGCGTTATCTCTGTCTGAAGGTCGCATAACTTTCAACGCGTTTTCTGATGATTAAAAAAAAATGGCGCTTGTGCTACTTTTGCTTCGGAAGGCCTTATGTATATATATACTATATATCTCAGAGATGGGCAGTATTTAAATACGTACTTAAATACATTTGTATTGTAATACTTGCATTTATAAATACTTTTTTCGGTGGGTATTTAAATACGTATTTAAATACTTTGAAAGAGTATTTGTTATTTGAAAATGCATATTTTTAAATACATTTCGCAAATACATTTCTTAGCCTCAACTGTCAGATAACAATTTGCGCCCTGAAACAAAATCAAAATCTTTCTAATCATCTAAGCCACCTGATCCAATCGTTACTACATGGGCCAGATGGTTGAATGCAGCGTTTTATTACGCAAGGCATCTTCCAAAAGTAAGACAGATTGTGGAAGGATTCGAGGGCAACGCGATCCTCGTTAAAAGAGCGAAAGCTGGCATCAAATCAGATGGGTTAGGTTTCCAGCTCTTACAGTTGCAAGAACAGTACTCTTCATTATGTTCTCTTTTAGAAAAAATGGAGAGCACAGATTTTACTATCAAAGAAGCATACGAAGCGGTCAATACCATATATTTTGGAGAAGATTATGTTAATATAAAAAATTATATCAAAAAGCGTTTGCAAACAAATGATATCAAGGATATAATTTTGATGACCAGGAATGCTATATCTCCATCATTACACGTTCTACTAAAAAACTGTCAACCTACCTCAGCATCAGTCGAAAGAAGTTTTTCGATTCTTCGAAAGCTCCTAGCCAAAGATAGAAACTTCAGATCCGAAAATGTTAAAAACTATATTGCGGTGTTGTATAATGCAGATGTGGAATAATTGTATTTAAAGATGTAAACTGACTGCATGTGGAGTGTTGTATAATATATTAGTTTTATGTATCAATCTATAAATAGATTATACAATTTATCATTAAAATTACACAACTAATAGTTTGTAATCACGGAAATTGCTTTACAATAAGTCAAATTAGACAATTTAATGATACATATTTATTAGGTCAATAAAGTCAATTTTGGAGGAAAATAAAGTCAATTTTGTTTTTGTTTTTAGATCAATAAAAAATTACCCTACTTATGAGTTATGCATATATGTTTATAAAGTCTAATAGATGATAATATCAATAAACTAATGTTACCAAGAGATAGGTTTTAGAAAAAATTCTGGCATGATATAGTTGGATAAGTATTTAAAAATGTATTTGAAATGTATTTAAATACACTTTTGATGTAATGTATTTAGTATTTAAATACATTTTGAAAATATGTAATGTATTTGGTATTTAAATACTTTTTTAAGGAAGTAATGTATTTAGTATTTAATTACATTTAAAGTATTTTGTGCCCATCTCTGATATATATATATATATATATATTATATACACAGGGAGGAAGAAAAAGTCTAATGATTTTATACATACAAATAATTTGTTAATAAATAAATTCCAATGATCTCACCGCATTGTATGCGATACTTTTCAAAGCAACTATATAAGGCCAGGAATAACTTTAGGCTAGAACAGGAAGGCCCTAGGCCAGTGGTAGCGAACCTTTTTTGCTGGCTGGTCATTTTTGTTACTTTTGATTAAAAAAAAAACGAAATTGGGCCACAATAATTTATTTACTTACTATTTTTAGTGAGAAACTTGTTGGATTTTAGCTGCTAATGTTTTGATCCGAGGTTTATATTTAGTTGTCTTTAGTCTCACACATGCAGCACTGTGCCAAGGCGATTCTTAGTGGTGGATTTGACGAAATTCATGGAGGAAAACTCACACGAATAAATTAAATCAAACATTGTTAGCAGAGCTAATGCTAGCTTTTTCATTGATGCAAAAGAATTTGGTAAAGAGTTCCATTCTGCAAGAATAAGATTCTCTACTTTTTCTATTGATTGTTGTTCTCTGGTTACACCCAAAATTGACGACTCCAATTCCTTTTCTTGTAACTTCAGAGTTAAGATCAATAAATTTAGTCTTCCCTACTGCACTTTCTTGGAAGTCAACTAATTCCATTTCTAAATTACCAATGTCAAGCCAATGAAAAGCTGATAACTGAAGATCTTCAAATTGAATAGCATGTGGGAATTGGGTGAATTGTAATGTTGCATCAATTTGTCGGAATTGTGAAAACCTCTCTGAAAGTGATTGTCTGGCATCTCTTATTATTGAAGAGTACTTTTTGAGCACGTCGGATTTATTTTTTCATTGTCTGCAAAATATTTTGAAGTCAAGAAATGTTTCTGCAATAATGGAAAATATTCCAATTTTTCTTCTTCCAGATCTTTTGAGAAAATATTTAGTTTTTTTTTTCAAAAGCTTTAATATTTTCAAACATTGATGATACAACACAGCCGCGACCTTGCAACTTTTTATTTAAAGCATTGTAATGCAATGTGAAATCAGCGAAAAGATGTAAATCATTCAACCAATTCATGTCAGTCAGTTCTGGATATTCATGTTCCTTTTTATTCAAAAAATATCTTATTTCTTCTAACAATTCAACAAAGCGATTCAAAACTTGACCATGACTGAACCATCTGACATTGTTATACATGACTAACCCTGAAAATTGAGAGTCAACCTCATCTAATAGTTTGGTAAATTGACGTTTGTTAAGATCGTGAGCAACTATAAAATTGACAATCTTTGTCACAAGAACATCACATTTTCAAGCGATTTTAAACATTTTTTTTGCCCAAAGAGCTTCTTGGTATAAAATACAATGAAATTCAACTAAAGGGTGTTTCACTTCTTGTTTAAGTAATTGAACAAATCCAACATTTTTTCCAATCATACTCGGAGCTCCATCAGTCGTCACAGATACAATATTTCTGAAATTAATACCCATTTGATGAATTCCTTCTTCAATTCATTCATAATATCCTGTCCTGTGGTTTTCTCAGGCAGTGTCATCAATTTAATTAGCTCTTCTTTCATTATATTTTCGAATAAAATCTTGCAATAACTGTTTGACGGGCCTGTGATGTGACATCTGTACTTTCATCCAAACAAATTGAAAACATTCCAGCATTTGTCAAATCCAGTAAAAGTTGATCAGATACATCTTTGTCCATGATAATTATTCTATCTTTGACCGTATTTCTGGTCACAGGCAACTCATTAATACGTTTAATTATTTGATTTTTATTCTGAAAATCTTCAAATAAATAATCTGAGCAGTTTATAAAAGTTTCTTTTAAATAATCACCATCAGAAATTGGTTTTCCGTGTTGAGCAATGGTAGATGATAATTGAAAATTAGCTGCTGTAATATTGTTGTTTGGTTTAAAAATTCTTTTGAAAATAGCAGATTGTTGTTGCTGTTGGTTTAATTGCCGCATAATAATTTAATTCCTTTCCTCATCTGACACTGAGCACAAATCTTTGTGGTTACTTTCAAAATGTCGCTTAATATTATTATAAAAGCGAGCAACAATGTCCACTTTGCAAATACAACAAAAAGCTTTATTATTTCGTTTAATAACATCGTATTTCACACTCCACTCTTCATGAAATAACCTTCCAGTTCCACTACCTTCAGAACTACTTTTTCGTTTTTTTTGTAGCCATTTTTTTTATGGGTGATAATTTCTGCACTAATAATTTGGCACTCCCAAACTTAAGGACTTGAACTGCAAAACTGGGAAGGCGGATGACCGGGCGGCGCGCACCATGAACAGGTTGTTATACATACATGCACGTTTTTAAATGTATACTATACGTTTAAAAACGTTTCAATGTGTATCAGCTGTTTATTTCTGTGGGAGAATAAAATAATTTTAAAACTGTAAGGCAGAAAATATTAAAAATTAAAGTCATATTTTATTTAAATAAGAGCTCGTAGGTCACTAAAAATTGCCTCGTGGGTCAGTACTTGACCCGCGGGTCAGTGGTTCGCCATCACTGCCCTAAGCCCTATCCCCAGTCAGCGCCATGTTAGTAAGGATGAATTACAGCAATGAAGAAAAAGTGTATCTTGTATCGTGGACTATTTTTTATAATAATTGTGAAAAAAGTTTGAGTTTATTTCAAGAAAAATATAATAAACCACCACCAAATGCAACCACTCTTCGATACCGAAAGCTCAAACTTTTGGAAATAGGGAGTCTGGTACTGTAAAAGATCGTCCAGGAAGCGGAAAGCCAGTAACGGCGACAGGATACAACAACAAAGAAAATGTCCTCAACATTTTTCAAATCGATCCAACAACTTCAACGAGAAAAGTCGCACAGAAATTGGGTATTTCCAAATTTTCAGTAGCAAAAATATTGAAATCACAGGGGTACCACGATTACAAACCCACTTACTCTCAGCTCATATACGACGATGATTCTGATAGACGGCTGCAGTTTGCTGAAACAATGAGACAAAAGTTCAACAGTGATTCAGATTTCCTTGGAAAGATCAAATTTTCAGATGAATGTGTGTTCGTTTAACGAGTAAAAGAAACAAACAACGTTCACTACTGGGCAAATCCCAAAATACGATTGGGTATACCCGTTAAAACGGTTAGGCCCTACACTAACCGTTTGGGCGTACATTGGTTATTCAGGATTCGTTTCCTTTGACATATCGAGAGATACTATGGATGGAAAACGCTATTGCCAGGTATTGGTAAGACAAAGTTTTGCCACAGTTTACTAATGGCGTTGGCAGGAATTGGCTTTATCAACATGATGGAGCGCCGCTACATTACTCTTCAGCTACCCGTGAGATTCTGGATACGAACGTTGAAGGAAGATGGCTTTGGCGGCGAGGTCCCATCGAGTGGCCAGCCAGATTACCTGATTTAACCCTATGTGATTTCTGGCTTTGGGCTTATTTGCGTGACAAACTCTACACTCCTGGTTTTATCTGTCCAGATGTGAATGCCTTTGACCGTATAGAAGAACAACTGAAAAGGATCCCACTCGATATGTTCAGAAGAACAATGAAGAGTTTCACAGAGAGAATCCCGAAATGCATCATAGCGGATGGAGAACTATTTGAAGATTAAATTGCAATTTGACAAAATATTTGTATGAATAAAATTCTTATAGACATTTTGTTTGATTTGTATCATCATTTGAACACTTATTTGTAGAATGTTGTTAACTAAATATTTGTATGTATAAAATCTTAAAGACTTTTCTCCCACCCTATGTATATATATATATATATATATTATATATATGTAAAGAACGACGCTTGTATAGAAGAACGTTCCGCACAAGATGAGGAGAAAGAACGAACAAATGAAAAATGAGGTAACCACCCGGGAATCGAACCCGGGATCTTCCGATTGCCGGTCAGATATGCTAACCACTACACCATGGGCCTCGATCAATCAGAAGTCGCAATTCTCCTACATACGAGCAGAAACCAATGCCCTGAGGGGGCACCTCCCGCATGTCGCACATATATACATTTTAACTGCAAACAACACTCAGTATAATTAATGTAAAGAACGAAGCTTGTATAGAAGAACGTTCCGCACAAGATGAGGAGAAAGAACGAACAAATGAAAAATGAGGTAACCACCCGGGAATCGAACCTGGGATCTTCCGATTGCAGGTCAGATATGCTAACCACTACACCATGGGCCTCGATCAATCAGAAGTCGTAATTCTCCTACATACGAGCAGAAACCAATGCCCTGAGGGGGCACCTCCCGCATGTCGCACATATATACATTTTAACTGCAAACAAGATCCCGGGTTCGATTCCCGGGTGGTTACCTCATTTTTCATTTGTTCGTTCTTTCTCCTCATCTTGTGCGGAACGTTCTTCTATACAAGCGTCGTTCTTTACATTAATTATACTGAGTGTTGTTTGCAGTTAAAATGTATATATGTGCGACATGCGGGAGGTGCCCCCTCAGGGCATTGGTTTCTGCTCGTATGTAGGAGAATTACGACTTCTGATTGATCGAGGCCCATGGTGTAGTGGTTAGCATATCTGACCGGCAATCGGAAGATCCCGGGTTCGATTCCCGGGTGGTTACCTCATTTTTCATTTGTTCGTTCTCCCTCCTCATCTTGTGCGGAACGTTCTTCTATACAAGCGTCGTTCTTTACATTAATTATACTGTGTGTTGTTTGCAGTTAAAATGTGTATATATATATATATATATATATATATATATATATATATATATATATTTATTTTTAAATGGTAAACTAAGTTGGTTGTAGATTATTTTTAACCACATTCTCTTCCTCTTTGTGAATGAAATCCTAAAATAGAACAAAAGAAAATATATACACACACACACACACACACACACACACACTCGTATATACAGTATATCTATGAAAATTCCGAGGTATGAAAACAAACCTATTGAGAATAAATGAGAGGCTTCATCTCTAGTTTCTACAAACGCCATTTTAATTATAAAGAATTTTCTTTATTGACGTTGTATTGTATAGAAACTTGTTAAATAAAAGGTTTTTTTTTTATGATTTCTATCTCAGAGTGAAGTGTGTGACTTTTAAAAGTTACTAATATGTATAATGCCCATTTATGCATAGTTTTATGTACATTTAATTATGGCTGTCTACAATTTGTCGCGTTAAAAATTAAAGGTATTTTATTACCGCTATCGTGGTTCCGGGTTCTCACCATAAACACTGAACGCCTCATAAAGAAACCAGCCAACTTCAACTAATGTTCATTTAACCCAAAATGAAATAAAAAAGTGATCAATTACGTAGAGTGACAGGTAATTTTACTGCAATTTTTAAGGAATAAGCGCGCCCTTCGAGGTTGATTAATTAATTAATAAGGGTATGATGGACATCAAACATCTTTATAATTGTTTTTTCCTCATCGTGTTTCTTTTTATACCGTGTTTTGTCATACCACTGGAATATATATACACGTTCATAGGTATGTGTAAATAATGTTGGGAATAAGGAATTTGCATAAATGTAATTACACTGATTAATTACATTGATTAATTACATTATTATTGGATTTACCTATTAATTACCTTACTAATTTCTCTTTCATCTAATGAATTCCATTGTTCAATATTTGGAAAATACAAAAGCATTGGATCATCTGAAGATCAGGGCCCCCATGTATTCTTGTATTTTGCTTTACAGTACCAAATATAATAATAAATTAAATTGAATGCCCGGTTAGGTCAACTGTACGCCCTTGACGATTGGTTAGGTTAAGTCGTGATATTTTCGTTAGTTTTAACGAAGATATTATTTGGTAATTGAGGCTGGGGGCCCTGATCTTCAGGTGATCCAAAGCATTTTCTTTAGCACTGTTAACTGATAAAAAAGTTTAATTTGGAAATTTATGCTTGATTCAAGTTACAAAATTTAATGACAGTTCTTATTTATATTAAATAAATTAAAACTGTTCAATACAAAACGTACATTATTACAAAACGTACAATATTACAAAACGTACAGTATTACAAAACGTACAATATTACAAAACGTACAGTTTACACAAAAATACAGTTAACTCGTGCAATCTTTATTTGAGAAACACTGTTTTTTTCAAATTACACAGATGTTGGCACAATACAATTTTGTTGAACAAAACAATTAAGTTTTGAAGGTAATATAAAAAGGAGGACCTATAAAAAGGAAAACCCACGAGTATAACCTTCAGTTTTCATTGAAAAGAAGTATAAAATATAAAATGGCGTAGCGGAATTAAATTGAAGTATAGAATGTCGACCACCATAAAGTCAATTTGCGGAAAGTCGAACGCAAAATTGCTGAACGGGCATAAGGTCGAATAATTCGGTTTAAGGCTGGTAATTAAAACTGTTCAATACAAAACGTACATTATTACAAAACGTACAATATTACAAAACGTACAGTATTACAAAACGTACAATATTACAAAACGTACAGTTTACACAAAAATACAGTTAACTCGTGCAATCTTTATTTGAGAAACACTGTTTTTTTCAAATTACACAGATGTTGGCACAATACAATTTTGTTGAACAAAACAATTAAGTTTTGAAGGTAATATAAAAAGGAGGACCTATAAAAAGGAAAACCCACGAGTATAACCTTCAGTTTTCATTGAAAAGAAGTATAAAATATAAAATGGCGTAGCGGAATTAAATTGAAGTATAGAATGTCGACCACCATAAAGTCAATTTGCGGAAAGTCGAACGCAAAATTGCTGAACGGGCATAAGGTCGAATAATTCGGTTTAAGGCTGGTAATTCACGTTAAGTTAACTTAAAGTAGGTTATGTTCGGTTTGGTAAGGTTAAATAACATTATACCCGGTTAGTTTACGTTACATTAAGTTAGGTTAGTCATTTTAACTTAAAATCTGATATGTACAAATATTGGTTGGTCATCAAACAAACTTTTCGTATTTATTTAGATGTTAAATGGATGAACGTACATAAGGTCAAAATGGAATAATGTTGACATGCCTGAGATCGAATGTTGACTTTATGAAATTCGATTTGGGGTATCGAATTCCATTATAAAAAAATAAGTTTTTTTGGATCTTCATTTTTGGACTCATCAGCGAACGGGAATTACACACACACACACACACACACACACACACTGTATATATTATATATATTAGTGGTGAACCGGATATCCGCATAATTTTTAACATCCGCATCCGCACTTGTGACTGCGGATGTTATGCGGATATTACCTCTAATAAATTATGCAATTTACAATTAAATTAGCTTATAAAGTAGCTTATAAGGCTCAGTCATGCACATTTTATGTAAAGTATTAATTACACTGGGGAACAAATTTCAACTTTTTGTCTATTGAATTAGATTTGACAGTTAGTTCTAGGTAATTTGGGTGCGCTGAGCACGAATTTTTACTCGGTTTTGCTCTATCAGGTCCTGATTTTGCTCAACACCCCTCCTCTTTCGTCGTATTCATAAAAAGGTTTTTTTCTCAATACTCGCTGTCTTTTTGCAGTTACACATTATGCAACTAGGTTTTTATCTAGGTATTTGTACCTATTGTTATGGTATTGTTGTATTATGTATATTTTTATATGTAACACCCTAAAAATATTTTTAATTTTGTCATTTTTAACCCATTTTAATATTAGTAAATTAAGCTAAAAATATCATAGAATTCTAAAATTTTCTCGAGCGTTCCTGTTCTCTGTAGAGTATTCTAGAGGGACAACTAAAATATATAAAAGCGACTCGTTTCCAGAGTTAATCAGTCAATTCAATCAGTCAGTCAGTCAGTCAGTCGAGTTAGTTAATTAAGTTTGGGCATTAACATAATTTTGAATTGGCATATGATTTAGTGAGTAATTTTGTCATCGTGATTTAATATAGTTGATTTAATTAGACGTAATTTATATTGTACCTACTCATCCGTGTTTCTAGTTTAATTTCATAGATTGTAAGTACCTATTTCATAATAAGTACCTATTTAAACTAATTTTGTGTTTATTTTCAGATTTTCTTAAATTTATATGAATTAAGGGCTTTAAATACCTTTACAAATTGGCAGAACAGTCAAGCAATATGTCATCAAGCACTAGAAAGTTCAAATGTAAAAACAACCCTGATTCCTTCTGTTATATATGTGGAAATTTTACACTTCCACATCAATGAGCAAATATAACTGACTTCGTAAAAAGAGCTTACTTAGCTTATTTTGGCATAAAACTGGGGGACCAAGATAAATCGTGGGCTCCACATAAAGCCTGCACTATATGCATTGAAAGACTGCGACATTGGACGAAGGGTTCGGATTCAAAAATACCTTTTGGAGTTCCGATGGTAAGTTTATGATTTCATAAAACTACGTAATTTAATCACTAGTATACTGTAACTTACCTAAATGTAATTGTAACTTAGGTACATAAACAAAAATTTACAGAAAATGTTTATAAGAATCTCAAATATTGCATAAGGTTGAAACACATAGAAATGTTAAATGTTTGGGTGATAACTTTTGATAAAATTCATAAAAACAAGTCTCTCGTCGCTTTTGTTAACGCTTTACAATTTTTTTTCCATATCAGGTGTGGCGAGAGCCTACTAACCACGAGACCGATTGCTACCTTTGCTTTGTCAAGACTTCGGGCTTCACTAAGAAAAATAAACATTGTATCGAGTACCCAAATTTTGACACCGCGATACGACCTGTGCTACATTCAAATGAGATCCCCATTCCAAAATTTAAGGGTCTGCCAACTCAAGAATTAGTTGAAGATGTTCCTGAAAATATTGTTATGCACTTTGAGGAGTCAGACACCGATTTTGACCCCAGCGTATTTGAAAGTCAAAACGATCCGCAAAAGTTTAACCAGGCCGAGTTGAATGATCTTGTAAGGGATCTAAATTTGCCAAAAAAGGCTGCGGAAATTTTAGCTTCAAGACTTAAAGAGAAAAACTTGCTTACTTCAAACACATACATTTCATTTACAGAAAAAGAGAAGAAGAACTTGTTAAATATTTTAGAACAGAGGATAGTTTAGTATATTGCTGCGACATAGTTGGTTTGTAAAGAAGATGGGGGTTGAGTCTTACGATGCAAATGATTGGCGCTTGTTTTTAGACAGTTCGAAAAGAAGTCTTAAGTGTGTGTGTTGTTGCATAATGGCAATCTATACGGCTCGATACCGATTGGGCACTCAACAAAATTAAAAGAAAAGTATGAACATATAGAAAAGGTTTTAAATCTTATCAAATATAGGGAGCACAAGTGGATCATATGTGTTGACTTAAAAATGGTTCATTTTCTGCTAGGACAACAAGGAGGGTATACTAAATATCCCTGCTTCCTTTGCTTATGGGACAGCAGAGCCAAGGAAGAACATTATTTCAAACAAATCTGGCCAGCACGAACATCACTTACTGTCGGAGAAAAAACGTAATTAATCCACCTTTAGTGAGCAGAGATAAAATCATATTTCCTCCTCTGCATATAAAACTAGGCCTCATTAAACAATATGTAAAAGCTTTAGATACGAACGGTGAGTGTTTCAAATACATAACTTCAAAATTTCCAAGTTTAAGTTATGAAAAAATCAAGGCGGGAATTTTCGACGGTCCACAAATAAGAACAATGATTAAAGACAGCAATTTTCCTAATGTCATGAATGAACGCGAAAAAAATGGCTGGTTCTCATTCGTGGACTTGATAGAAAACTTTTTAGGCAATTATAGGGCAGATAACTACGAAGAAATCGTAAAAAAACTTAAGGGACTACAAAGAGTTAGGTTGCAATATGAGCATAAAAATGCATTTTTTGAATAGCCATCTTGACCAATTTCCAAGTAATTTAGGTGATGTAAGTGACGAACAAGGGGAGAGATTCCACCAAGATATAAAAATTATGGAGGAACGGTACCAGGCCGCTGGGATTCCCACATGATGGCTGATTACTGCTGGTGCTTGAAAAGAGACCTGCCATCAACAAGCAAATACGCTAGAAAGTCTTACAAAAGAAAATTTTTGCCACAGTGAAAGCTTCATATCTGTTTGTTTTTTATTTTAAGTCATTTCTATCGTTATAATGTAATTTTACTGTAGTTTGAACTGCTTGTATTCATGAAACTTGAAAAAAAAATTTAACACATGACTTAATTTTTTAGTCCTAATTTGAAAAATCTGGAAAATGGCACATAGGCTGTCGACAAGAATCAGGACCTGATAGAGCCAAACAGAGTTGAAATTCGTATTCAGCGCACCCAAATTACCTAGAATCAAGTGTCAGATATCATTCAATAAAATACGTGTTGCCCAGTGTTATTAATGAACAAACAAATATATAAACCTCAAAATATAAATACGTGGTAACACAGAAAATTGAATGAAACTTGTTTCATTGAATTTGTGGCTGAAACTCTTGAGAAAGTTATTATTTTTATCATAATGAAAACATTAATATTAATTTTAATTCTTATGCATTGCCTGCCATAATAGTAATATCACGAAATTTGAAGAATTATGTCATATATTCATAATTCTATATTATATTGATAGATTAACTAAACATCCGCATCCGCATCCGCGGATATTGAAATTAAAAATCCGCATCCGGTCCACCACTAATATATATATATATATATATATATTTAATAATGCACACTCTTCACCACCACCACCACCACCACCACCACGGTGAAGTTCAGTGGTGCCATAACCTTATTGGTTACGTAGAAGAAAAATAAACAATTATCTCACATCGCGATAAAGGAGATAAAAGAAGAATAGAGAGATAATAGAAAAGAGATAAGAGGACAGAAGTAAGCGAAGTGGAAAGTAAAGAGAGAGAGTCCTTTGTACCCTTATCCTCCCTCTCTCTCATTCTTTCTCTTCCTTTCCCCTTCCATTTTTCCTTCTGTTATACAGGGTGTGTATAAAGTAATGCAAATGAAAAGACAAATCCGATTTGTACTGGTTTAAACTAGTTTAAACTTGTTTTTTAACTCGTAAAAACATTTTAAACACTTCTTAGAAATCTTACTATGGAATGTACAGTTGTTATAAAGTACATTTAATAAAGAGAGAGAGAGAGAGAGAGAGAGAGAGAGAGAGAGAGCCGTAGCAACATGGAGTCGAGGGGAAATCGCCCGATGGGTAAATCTAAGGGGGCGCCAAATTTAAGATCAAATATGTTCAAGAGTGCCTGTCCGAGCTTGCCATTATTGGTACATATTGAGTACGCTGTGGCTGGTTCCCTCGACTATGCTGATCCAGTCGACGACTTCGCATCGTTCAGAGCGAGAAACGTGCATTTGTAAGATTTTGCCTCCATTTACTCCGTTACATGAATTTCCAAAATAAATTTTTGTGCCTATCTTATATTATTAATATAAACACCCAGGAATGTCTGTCAGTCGGTCATGCTCGAAAAGAGAAGATTCTTGATATATATATATATATATATGGGCGATATTTGTATTTTAATATGGGCGATATTTGTATTTTAATGCATTAGAAAAAGGCGTAATGAATTCTACTTTTAATTATAATTTTAAAAAGTCTATCTATAATAATAAAAGGACGCCCGTGTGTGTGTGTGTGTGTGTGTGTGTGTGTGTGTGTGTCAACTGTACGCCCTTGACAATTGGTTAGGTTAAGTCGTGATATTTTCGTTAGCTTTAAGAAACTATCACGACTTAACCTAACCAATCGTCAAGGCGTACAATTAACCTAACCGGGCATTCAATTAACCTAACTAATAACAGTCTTCGAACTACAAAAAATATTCCACCGTCGGCTAGGATATTTTTGCCACCCGCACGAAGGGCGGGTTCTCCGCTAGTATATATATATATATATATATATATATATATATATATATATATATATATGATACACACAGACCGTGCATGGAACAAGGAACTCTTCTAGGATAATTAAATCCACTATAGTCTGAATAAGTAATGGTAAATGACAAATACCATAGTTTTTCTTTTTCATGATGCTAGCCTGACGTGGGTAACGGGTCACTCGCAAAGAGGTCCCAAAAATATAGCTTCCCTCACCAGCTATCTGCAAAGCAGATAGGATCCAGCTTTGGGAGGATTTAATTATCCTAGAAGCGTTCCTTGTTCCATGCACGGTCTGTGTGTATCATAAAAAACCTCAGGGAACCATTCTGAGTTCATTCCCATACATATATATATATATATGAAAATTATTTCACGAAAGTAACACGTGAAAAATATTTATGATGAATAAAACCACGGAGGAAAGGAAACACAAAATGGTGCTCAAGCGCTTTCGTCTAATGACATCCTCAGGAACACTGAAGTACATAAAAAGGTTACAGCCTATATATAGGTTACAGAAAGAAAAAAATAAAAAATAAAAATAAATAACATACATACATACATACATATATATATATATATGATACACACAGACAGTGCATGGAACAAGGAACTCTTCTGGGAAAATTAAATCCACTATAGTCCGAATAAATAATGGTAAATGACAAATACCATAGTTTTTCTTTTTGATGATGCTAGCCCGACGTGGGCAACGGGTCACTCGCAAAGAGGTCCCATAAATATAGCTTCCCTCACCAGCTATCTGCAAAGCAGACAGGATCCAGCTTTGGGACATGGATCTAGGGTTTAAAGCTGTCTGTGTGTATCATAAAAAACTCAGGGGACCATTCTGAGTTCATTCCCATATATATATACATATCTACACACACACACACACACATATATATATATATATATATATATATATATATATATATGCAATAAACGGAGAAGTAAAAATAAAAATTAAAAATTAAAGGATTATCAGAGAGGCATACAGATTTGTAAGGAAAAATATCGATTTTTAGCACAAGATCAAATGAATTATAAAAATACAAATTTATACTGGAAATCTGCCCGGGTTTAACACTCTGCCTTTTATGGTCAAGTTTCGATATATATAAAAATAAAATGAAAATTAAAAGTTAATAAAGTAGCATACAAGTTTACCAAAGATTTAGCGTTCTACCCTTCTTATCTAAATCTGTTTTGAAGGAATTCAAAACAACAGGATCGAGTTGAAAAAGACCTTTGCTTATGTTGAAGTTATTTGAAAGTTGGATAATGGCAGACTCAAGAATATTTCTATTAACAATGTTGCTAGAGTGGAATAAAACTGAAGCATTATTCCAATCAATACAGTGGGATAACTCTGACAAATGGACAAAAAGGGCACTGGACAACTGTCCTGTTCTAACGGAATATTGATGCTGTTTTATACGTGTGTGCAAATCCTTTCCCGTCTGACCTATGTAAAAGGAATCACATTGTTTACACCCAATTTTATAGATAATGCCTGAATTATTGGTAGGGCTATTTTTTACTATGATATTTTTCACATGACACCCCGACTAAGAAGGCCATTTTTTCATCAATGTTTCTCCGCGCCCTTAGGATCGCCAGTCCGGAATACATCGATGCCGAAAAAATCAACGGTATTGGAAGTGATCTGTGTTATCCATCTGCGTTTATGGAATCTTGTCTCAACAAGGCAAAACGAACTTTCTATCGTGTCAATAATAACACTCGTACTTTGTCAAAAAATATTTTAGTACTTCCATTTTTCCCGGGCTTTTTAGGCATTGCTAATGTACTTAAACTTTTGGGTATTAATGTAGTATTTTCATATAACAATATTGTGAAAAATATCAGTAAAAAATAGCCCTACCAATAATTCAGGCATTATCTATAAAATTGAGTGTAAACAATGTGATTCCTTTTACATAGGTCGTCAGACGGGAAAGGATTTGCACACACGTATAAAACAGCATCAGTATTCCGTTAGAACAGGACAGTTGTCCAGTGCCCTTTTTGTCCATTTGTCAGAGTTATCCCACTCTATTGATTGGAATAATGCTTCAGTTTTATTCCACTCTAGCAACATTGTTAATAGAAATATTCTTGAGTCTGCCATTATCCAACTTTCAAATAACTTCAACATAAGCAAAGGTCTTTTTCAACTCGATCCTGTTGTTTTGAATTCCTTCAAAACAGATTTAGATAAGAAGGGTAGAACGCTAAATCTTTGGTAAACTTGTATGCTACTTTATTAACTTTTAATTTTCATTTTATTTTTATATATATCGAAACTTGACCATAAAAGGCAGTGTTAAAACCCGGGCAGATTTCCAGTATAAATTTGTATTTTTGTAATTCATTTGATCTTGTGCTAAAAATCGATATTTTTCCTTACAAATCTGTATGCCTCTCTGATAATCCTTTAATTTTTAATTTTTATTTTTACTTCTCCGTTTATTGCATATATATATATATATATATATATATATATATATATATATATATATATATATATATGTGGTGTGTGTAGATATGTATGTGTATATATATATATATATATATATATTATATATATATGTATGTAGTATGTATTTATTTATTTTTATTTTTTATTTTTCTTTCTGTAACCTATATATAGGCTGTAACCTTTTTATGTACTTCAGTGTTCCTGAGGATGTCATTAGACGAAAGCGCTTGAGCACCATTTGGTGTTTCCTTTCCTCCGTGGTTTTATTCATCATATATATATATATATATATATATATATGATGCAAACCCACAAGGAAAAAGAAAAATGATTCCAAGCTCTTTCGTGTATTCAGAAGTACACCTCGTCAGGGATTGAAGGGAAAAGGCAAGATGACGAAAATATATGTACGGTTCTCCAATAAACCTTAGCACCCGCGCCAATGGCCTAAACCATTAGAGGTACAGTAAAACTAATCATACCTTACAAAAGAGAATTTAATCCTGCATTTAATGAGAAACAATTAAAACTTGGTGTTCCCGCCATTGGCTTCCAAGACAGCCTGAATTCGCTTTGGGTAGCTTGCCAAAAGTGACGTCAATAGATCTTGATCGTTTCGCAAATTTGCTAAAACAGTTTCAATGTGTTGCGTCATTGTATCCTTCGAAAATCGATTTGCTGCAGGTTCTTGAAACAAGAGACATTCAACCTTGTCCTTTATAACTGATCCAATATGTTAACAGACGTTCAGGTCAGGAGAATTTCCTGGCCATTTTTCATTTCCAAAGAAATCGATCTCATGGTTCCGCAACAACTGTTGAGTTGCTAATGCCTTAAAGCAGGGGGCCTTATCGTGCAGAAGTGTGACCTGATCGACATCCATAACATTGTTTGGGTTTCTTAGAAAAGGAATGACATGCTGGGATAGAATAATATCACGAAAATACTGTCCATCCCAACTCTGACCATTTGGCTTCAGCACCCACATGAGCTTCTTTGCAGTGAACAAAACAAACACACCAACACAGTCTGGACTTTTTAATAATTCGCGATAATGTTCATTGTCATCGATTTCATCTGGTGTTGTGGCCCACACTCGATCATTTTGGTAGTTAGGCCGACGTGTTACGTAAACAAAAAATTCATCGGAGACAGCTAAATGCATGAAATCATCCACATCCCAATCTTCAAGATAATGGGCAAACCACATTCTGTCATCGATGTTAAGTTGAGTTTTTCTTGGCTTTGGAAGTTCGTGCCAAGGCTTGAAACCTTGCCTATGACGGTACAGTCGAATGATCTCACCACTAACGATCTTTCCTCTCAACACTTCGATCTCTCTAGAAAGTTTAGCACAGCTGTTTTTCCGCTTACGCGTACCGCTTTCAATGATGTCCTTTGTTTCCTGAGAGAGTGCAAATTTGGGCGCCCAGATTTGGTTGTATCCATTTCACATTCATCCAAAGTTTTATTCCAATTTCTTTTGACGAAGTCCTCACTTCTTCGCAACTTTTTGGCAACCCATGAACGTGTTATAAAGGTGGCTCCAGCATCACGAGCTTCCCGAAATGTTATTGCTCGTATGCGATCTATCACACGTTGCCTCTCCGAGTCACCAATTAATTGAGAAGCCATTATATTATCACTTTATCAGCTAGAGTAATTTTAATACCTGCAATAAATAAATAATTTTATATCTTTTTATAATCACTAAAAACTATTTCGATATAAGTAAACATGTAAGCTGCAAATAGGGGGGGCTAAGGTTTTTTGGAACCCCTTATATGTACGACGGGACATAGAAATAAAAAGATTAACACATGATTAACAAGAGTTAATTAGAGGCAAAAGGTATTTTAACAGGATATTGTAAATTTTATACATTTCCGCACTGTTATTGAAATTATTTTTAAAATGGATAAATGCACATTCTAGAATATTCCTTCTTTACATCGTCGTTAGGTTTGTTCCTTATTAACATGTCATTTATGCAGTTATTATATTTGAATTCCACATTAGTGCCTGTTTTCTGACAAATTTTCTTAAGCCCTTTCAAGTTTTTGTTACAGGGAAGGACAATACTTTTCTTGTAATCTTTGTTTACAGTTGACCTGCCAATATAAAAGGTTTTTTGGCTGCCAAATGAGCGTTAAAAATGAACCATTTGGGATAATACAGATTTTTAAATATTTAATCTATCCGATGGTCAATTCTCTTTTAACAAAATTATATGTAATAAAATTAAGAATTTTGTAACATTAGACTTAGACTTAGTTCCCATCTGGAGGTCTCCAGGTTGGGTCCCGTGCGATGCGTCTTCCCCGTCGGTAATCTCGCCACTACGCCCCGCGCATCCACCATTCTGTCCAGTATGGTGAATTTAACGCCAGTCATTCCCTTATATATTAATTTGTTCGTCTGTGGTACCAGCGACGTTACAAATTCGGCGCAGACAATACATTTCCAACGATAATAACTTCCTTTTTTCCTTTAACTTCATCGTCCAGCACTCCGAACTATATAAAACTCTATTGCCTGGTATAATCTAATCTTTAGCGCTCTGCTTACATTGTCGTCTTTCCATATCTTGGTGAGTCTATTCATCGCCACATACCCCAGTTTAATTCTCTCTTGCACCGCTTTAAAGTCATCTCTATTTTGCGTGAACCACACTCCTAAATATTTAAACTCTTCTACCTGCTCTATTATTCCCTACGCCAGTGCCACCGCCATCCGTTCTCTCGTCCTTCCTATCTTCATTGTCTTGGTTTTATTTAAATTTATCTCTAGCCCATATTTTATGCATGCTTCTTCCACCCTAGTAGTAATTTCTTGTATTTCTTCCGCTGTCTCTGCTACCAGTACTATATCGTCTGCATATCTTAGATTGCTTATGTATTCTCCTCCAATTTTCACTCCTCCTTCGTAGTCACCGAGCGCCTCCCCATCACCAACTCCAGGAACAGATTGAAAAGATGGGGTGACAACGGGCATCCCTGTATCACTCCTTGGTTAGTTCTGAAGTCATTAGTTGCCATTTTTCCCTGCCTCACTCTTGCTCCGGTATTCTCATACAATCTTTTTATCAAATTAACAATATTTTCCTCGAAGCCAAAACGCGTCAGAACCTGGTACAATCCCCTTCTTCACACCGAGTCAAAGGCCTGTCGAAAATCTATAAAAAACCAGTATATCGCTTTGCCATATTCCCACATTTTCTCTGTTAGTTGGCATAGATTAAATATTTGATCAGATATGCCCCTGCCTGTTCCTCTCTTAACAAAATTTCTTCCTTTTCTTGCATTCTCCTCTGGATAATCTTCACCAGTATCTTGTAGGCGTGTGGTAGCAGACTCACTGGTCTGTAATTACCACACATTGCTTTATCCCCTTTCTTATGTATCGGTATTATTACACTAGGGTGTGTCAATTTTGGGGGTGAAATGACTAAATTGAAAATCATGTGATTTGGTAGCAATTTAATGTAATCATTTGGCATACAAAATAATATCCTTGCTTCAAAAACAATAAAAAATAACTCCTACCTACATCAATTTTAATTCAAAAATTCCATTTTTCCGTAAATTCGTAACAAAATAACAAATGTACGCAAACATCCTATCAACATTTAAAGTGGCAATAAAATATAATTCAGAGTCTTTATTTGAAAGTAACCAACGCAGTCATGTCCTTTTTGCTGCGGTTCCTTGACATCAGTATTCGGCTTGCTACTTGCGCTTTGATGTAGCCTTCTCGCCTCTCGTGACTGTAAACTTGACTAGCTGCTTCTGTGACCATTTTCACACATCTCTCCACACTCTGAGTGTGAGAAGGCCACTTTGGCACTTGCATTGGGGCCTCTTTAAGTTGTGTTAAATCTTTGTTTGTTATACATGTTGTCAGTGGTAGCTCCAAAACTTCCGAACTCAAGTTAACTAATTCTGACAATTTCGTGGCATTGGCGTTTATTGGAGGTACCCTGGTACCTTCCTTGTCTGAACAGAGCAGTCTCCCAGCTGGTCATCATCTAGTGATGTTCCTCTAAGCTTTAGAATGATTTCCACAGCCTCAGTTCGCTCTTTGGTACATTGGCTGCAGATTATTGCTTGCAAAACTGCTTCTGGCTTAGCATACCAAGCGGACCTTCTCACCACAGGTAACACGATGTCCACCACTACTTTCCTTTGGGTTCTCAGTAGCTGTAATTGAAACAAGATGTGGTTGGGCCCCTCCATCCACATTGGATTAAGTTTTACATTGAACCAGTGAGGAAGATAAAACCCAATAATAAATTCAACAATCAACATCAAATTCTGTAGCATTTTGCCCTTCAGTGCATGTTTGGAAACCCAAATCCTGCAGAAACGAATCGCTGTAGTTAACCAACGACTGTGACTTACGGGTCCAATCTCCAAGAGCCATATTTTGAGGCAACTCTCCTGATCTGATTGCTTGAACAATACGATAAGCGTAAGATTGATCCGTGCTGAGGTCTTTGATAACTTCTTCAGACAACACTGGAAGGGGAGGGCCTACTTCGACCTTTGGAAATTTTGTATTTATTTCTAATTCCGTTGCTTCATCTAGCATGTTGCCAAGGGGGCCTGACCACTTGTTGTTGCTCTTTGTAGGACCATGAAGTTCCTGGATGAGACGACGAAGAGGTAGTTCCCCTGTGTGCAAATCACATACAATCCAAACAAGCCTTCTTCCAAGTTTTTTCTCTAAATGCCTCATAACACCGCCCTGCCATCCAGTGTTCACCGCAGTTGAGTCTCCACCAACGGCCTGCAGTGAGCTGTCAAGTCTTCTTTCTTGAAGCCAACATATTATTTGATCAGCAATTGCCTCTGCATGTTTCTTGCCTTCTACTTCTGCTTCAGGAACAAAGTGAAACAAATAGCGGCCACCAGGTTCGGAACACACAGAGTAGTGTTCTTCTTTGATGAGACCGGGAACTTTCTGTCCATTCCCTCTACCTCTAGGAGAACTTTTGTGTCATCTCTTCTTCCATCAAACAAAAGGCAAGAGAGACCTTCCTCCTTGAAATCTTTTTCATACTGATCAGATATTTCCTTCATTATTTTTTTCTTGTGCTCTTCTTATCTTATTATGATCTATCACTAAGGATGTATCCTCTCGGCTGATGAGGCCTGCATCTATCCAAGCGGCAGTGGCAATCTCTGCAGTCTCTCGTAGCCCCGTATGGTGGCGAATACTGGCAAGGGCAATGTTTGAGATGTCTTTAGTGTTGTATTTCATTCTCTTCGGCGAAGGTTCAGATGACATTTTGGAGCTATCATCTGATGTTGCTTCTTTCTGTTCATCTGAAGAGCTTTCAAAGAAGTGAGAAACCTCTTGATAGAGCTCTTCATCTCTTTGGGTGGCTTCTTCACTCTTCTTTTTCTTCCTTTCTTCCCTCTCTCGGATTTTCTCTTTTTTCTTAGCAATAACAATCTGTTTTTTGGTTTCTGAATAATCTGCCAAACCAATCTGCATACTTCCTTGGCCTCCTGCCTTTGTTCTCTGCGCCTTTATGAAAGCCAGCTCCAAAACAGGGATCTTCTCACGAGGACAGCGACAATCAATGTGAGGGTGAGGTTCTCTTCTGCATGAGGGAGAACAATTGGCTTCAGAACACAACTCTATGGGACACTGGCAGTTAAAAATGTCAAGAAGAGTATCAAGTGTGTGCAGAAATTTATTTTTCTTTGCTAGTTTTCCTTTACCAAGTGATGTCTCAACTGCTTTGTGCCACAGCTTTGTTAATTTTAGCTCAATAGTTCTATACTGATTGAGTACAGGTGGTTTGAATAACACATTAGCTTTTTTCCACTGATACAGAAGAGGGGGAATCATGTCCCTTATGAGCTCTTTCTCTGTGTAGTGCCTTCTATCCTTTGTATTTTGTTCACGAAGGAGTAACCCTAGTCTCAGCATATCTCGAACTGTTGGTAGTTCTTATACGGGAAACTCCTTGCCTGTACCGACTAACAGGCTCAAGTGGCATGACGACTGACCTCTTGTCTTAAATTTTGACATCTTAGGAATATCTGAAAAGAAAGAAAAACATTTAAGTATTTTATATCAATTACGATGTTTCAAAGTTTAGTCATTCGATGTTCTAAAATTCAATAAAAAATATTTCATGGGATTACAACATAATAAGACAGAAGAATATGATAATAATAAATAATTGTAATAATCAATAATCCATACTTATAGTTAAACTGTAGTATTCGTCTAGTAGAATAACTATGAAGTAGGTACAAGAGCAATAACAGCAAACCACCGTCTATGACAGCTAAGAGGCAACTGAGGACTGAGAGTGAGGGACAGTTCTATTCATGTTGTGACTTGTACATTGTACAACAACTATATGACCTTGAAAACACTCCATATGCGATCAGTGGGATAATTCTGTGACAGATGAATAGTTAATCAATTTATGTCCTATTATTTAGTAAAAGAGTCAATTTCTGAAACTTTAAGGTAAAATTGATGTAGGTAAGGGTTATTTTATTTAATTTTGGTTGGCCAATTTCAAGTTTTGACATGAAAAGACACTATATTTTCACTACCAAAATTGATTTGAAAAAAGTTGACAAAATTGACACACCCTATTATTACACTGTTTATCCAGTCTTCAGGTAAGTTTCTACCATCTAGAATTCGCTGGTTTAAGCTATTCAGCCAGGTAGCTATTTTATCTCCTGCTTTCAGCAACTCTGCCGTCACGCCGTCAATTTCTGAGGCCTTTCCATTTGGTAGGGAGGCCTTTCCATTTGGTAGGGAGGCCTTTCCATTTGGTAGGGAGGCCTTTCCATTTGGTAGGGAGGCCAGTTGCTGCTCCGTTTCTTCTATTAGTATGTGAGGAGTAGTTTCTCTTCCGTTTTCCACCTTTCCACCTTCCGTTTTGTAACATTATCCTCCAAAAATCCAACAGGTAACACAGGTACATCCATCAGGTCAAAGCTGGATCGGAGGGGTCACTTAACTATCCTCTGAGAAGAGGATGGGAAGGTTCAGTCAGCTAATCCATGATAATTAAGTTCCAGGTGTATATAAACTCTGTTCTCTGTTTATACGCTCATTACCAATTGAGAAGGGCTCGCGAGGAGCCGAAACTGTATTGGTGTTAAGAAATAAAAATTTACGTCTTCCTGAAGAGTGGCTTCTTTCTCCATATATATTATATATATATATATATATATATATATATATATATATATATATGTATATATATATATATATATATAATAGGAAACTACAGTAACCCTAGATTGATTTTAATCTGAAGACTGAAGAAAAGCATGCAGCCCCAAGGAGGGTTCGTCGTCGCGTCGCAAGGCGACGTCCCGAATCCGGCATCTTACCACTATACCATTCAGGAAGCCGAAATTCTTCCTTTCAAGTGTAGGTTTTCAGCCAAGTTGTTTTTATTGTGTCCGTTTTAGAAAATGGATTAGTTAACCTTTCAGTGAATCGCATAATGGAAAACTACACTAACCTTCCTTAACATTCCTACACTAACCTTCATTTTAAGTGTAGCTTTTGTAGTTCAAAAATACACTTAAAAGGAAGTTGGTTTCCTGCAGGGTATAGTGGTGGTAAAATGTCGGACTAGGGACGTTGTCTTGCACGCGGAAACGAACCCTTCCTACTTCAGACTTCGAATATATACCTTGGTTAACCTTGGTTTCTCATATATATAAATAGGTTGGTAGGGACGCCAAAATTTTATTTTGACCAGTGCATAAAATTGTCTAGCTACATGTACATAAGGGTTTCACGCACACACACACACACACAAACACACACACCACACACACACATATATATATATATAATATATTATATGTACAGAGAGAGTTTTCATTACATATATATATGTAACATACAGTATATGTTACACACAGACCGTACATGGAACAAGGAACTCTTCTGCAAAAATTCATTTTCCCAGAAGAGTGCCTTATTCCATGCACGGTCTGTGTGTAACATAAAAGTTTCTCAGGGGCCCATTCTGAGTTGTATTATATATATACACGGTGAACCAAAGGTAGGTGGACAGTAGGTTGAATACGGTTTGTGTTATATTATATTATAACTATGGTGTTCATTATAACTATGGTGTTTGTGTTATATTATATTAAATATTATAACTAAATTTATTTAAATTTTATTTTGTATTATAGTATACAAAAAAATTAAATATGTATTCTCAAAATAAACGTTATCATTTACTGTCCACCTACATTTGGTTCACCCTATATATATATATATATATATATAATTATATATATATATATATATACACACACACACACACATTTATTCACAGAACACTATTACTTATTTAATAATAATAATAATAGTATGAATCAACGAAATGAAGCTTGAAATGAACTGACTCGACACTTGTTTGATTTCTGTTAAACTTAACGCAGAAATGCGATCGCATCGATTTAATTAGAACTGAAATTTTCTTTGGCGGAATTTTTGTCTCACTCCAACTTCAAATTGTCAATCAAGTCTCGTCTGGAAGTGGATTTACTCGTATTGGCTGTTTTTCTCAATGCCCGGTCTAAGAGTCCACATGTGCTCAATGGGGTTCATATCCAGGCGACTGACCTGGCCAATGGCCATTGCAGTCGTCGGATGCTTTGACTGTCGTGGCAGCGTTTTTTTTTTTTGTGTCTATGAATGCGCACCCCTCTGTATAAACTCTAATTGAATTTATATTTTTTCCAAAGGATCCAAGACTTTCTAATCTGACCTAACCCAACATAGAATAACGTAATTTAACCTATAATGACCTAACCTAACCTAACGGAGTAACAGTATTTCAGTATATTTCATGCAGCATATTTGAACTTTATGTAATTTTAGATAAACATCGTCTTTTATTCCATTTTCGCTCGTATATTTGAGGTGTCTTAAATTTTTCGGCTGCACTGCCACAGTCTAATTCCGTCCAGTCAATTTTAAAAGTCCTGTTGCCAAACTGTACCTGAGAACATTGCACACCCACACTTATAACTCGATGATGATGCTATACTTAATAGTAGTGATACGAAATTTTTTGATGTTATGCGAGTTGTTAGCAACTTTTAAACATCATTATAGGCCCTATAAATATAACCCGCCTAACCCGTTTTGATGTCTCCTCTAATATGGAATTTTGAGGTAAAATTATTTTGAAAGCATAAATGTAAAATCATTTCTAAAATGTAAAGTATAATTGAACTTCATAATTACATGACATTCCATACAGGGTGTAACAAAAGTCCGTTCTCATAGGGAAATAAGATATAACAGAATTGATCGTGATGAGTTTGTATGTATTACCTGGTAACACTGTTATGCTATATGGAATGCGATTTGAGCATGTACTGGATTAATTGATAATCCAGTATTGTTTGTAATGTATAGTTATACTATTTTCTCTTTCAATTCTGTATATATCTTATTTCTCTAAGAGCGGACTTCTGTTACACCCTGTATATAGTGTTAATTCAGCATCGTATGAAGAATAATGTTTACAGTATGATAAGTACTCAATGTTATGATGCAGCTATCAGCTTATCGCATGTTTACCTACTTATACTACAAGAGTAATGTTGTTTCATTACTTAGTCTGTGTTTCTGACATATACGCCAAATCAGTTATAAAAGAGTGATATATCTATTGGATATTTTATTAGATGTTTTAGTTCTCTGACACTGCTCCTCAAGAGGTGGTGGATTCGAACTCTGGTGTGAGCGATTTTCTTCATATATATATATATATATATATATATATGAGATGAATTTCACACTTAAACACGTGAAATGAATGAATGATGCAAACCCACAAGGAAAAAGAAAAAATTATTCCAAGTCCTTTCGTGTATTCAGCAGTACACCTCGTCAGGGCATGCCCATCACCAGTTTTTTCCGCAAGTCTCCCACCACCAGCTCCACTCCACACTCAGCAAGCAGCAGCAGACCTGATCCCGACTTCCCAGCAGCCTTTCATCATTAAAAGTTATTACCAAGTTTTAATTTCATTAAAAATCTATTAAAACACTTGTTTAAGGTGTAACACTTGCTAAATGTAAACGCTTGTTTTGATAATTGAAAACACTTGTTTAACACTTGTTTAAAAATATGTTAGATAAACATATTTAATGGTAATTATCATACGCTTTTGATGTCTTGTAAAATGGGTATTTTGTAGAGGGTACGATGCGTATTAAAGGGTTATCTTGTGAGCCTGGAACCAAAACCCATATTTCTCATAGGGTGTAGTATCTTTTTTACACGATTTCAATTTACACGGTGCTTTCCAGGAACGTAACCACCGCGTAAATAGAGGGCCGACTGTATTAGAAATTTCTTGATTGTTGTCGAACTTTTTTCCGAAATTGTACCTCAAAGGGGTAGTGACGCGGAGCCGCAGGAAACAAGGCTAAAGACCGTTGATTTACATACTGTTGAAATAATTAACTCTAAAAAGAATTGAAATACGTTCTAAACAGATTCTTTCTTCATAATTCTTATCTACCTATAAAACTGCCAGTCTCGGATCAAATTTTAAGATAAAAGCGACTCTTTGGGTCTCCCTTGGTGGATAATGGTTCGGATCCCACGTAAAGCCGTAGGTTCCCTTCGTCATATGACCTTATAGGTATTACGAAGTGAGACAACCCTAGACATTATATAATTTTTATTTTCCATTATCATTTTCATCTACACCAGTGGTTCCCAACCTATGGATAAATTATCCCACTAGGGTAATGACAACTATCTTGTCGGGTAATGACACACGATCCAGAAGTTATAAAAAATAACATCTAATGATTAGGGTAATGGAGTTGGATTAGAATTGGGTTTTGGGTAACCATACAAAAAAGGTTGGGAACCACTGATCTACGCACTCATTTCCATCCGTTTCAGTTAAAAGACAAAGATCAATAATGACGTTTCTCTTCTTCTTTTCGCTTCCGTCATTACTATTTAAATTCCGTTGCGCAGGACTAGTCTTTCCTATAAACATTACCAATTCTTTGCTGAAAAATCCGCCACCCCCGCCACCCCAATCCTGCCACTCCTTTCCGCAATTAAAGAATGATCATCATTCTTTTGCGTTTCTTTTTTAATTCTTTTATTTCTGTATCTTTAAGGTATAATACTTAAATCCAAGTGTAATTAACATGCATAAATACATTATCAAAATCTCATTTCCCAAAGCAGTTGGGGGTGGGAACTTGGGAAGGCATAAACAGCACAAACGGTAGTAAAGAGGAGAAAAGGCCAAAAATTAATGTAATTAACTAACAGTACCGTTATAAAAGCACAAATGATCTATTTGTCTTCTACATTAGAATAAAATCTATTATATGTTTTAAATTAGTACTTTCAATATATACATATATACAGGGTGTCCCATAAGGCCGGTCTCATAGGAAAATTTATTTTAAATTAAATTTACAGAAGTTTTATATATATATACAGGGTGTCCCATAAGTCCGGCATCATAGGAAAAATAATAAAAAAAGGCAAAACAAAAGCTTTTATTTATAGAACTTGCTCAATATGTCCACCATTGTTTTTAATACACAAATTCAGACGTGATACCGAGTCAGCAAGCACACGGTGAATGATGTCAGGAGTAATGGTGTTACATGCCCCAATAATGCGCTGCCGCAAATGTTCAACACTCCTAATTTTCTCTGCGTATACCAGCGCTTTCAAGTGGCCCCAGAGATAAAAATCTAGTGGCGTGAGATCCGGGCTTCTAGCTGGCCATTCCACAGGCCCTCGACGTCCTATCCAATGACCAGGGAATTGTTGGTACAGGTATTCCCTTACTTGGGTGCTGTAATGTGCATGAGCGCCGTCTTGCTGGAACCATGTTGGGATTTTCCTTCTTCGTTCAAGACACTGGGAAATGCTTCTTCCTTGAGCATACGTAGGTAGGTGCCTCCAGTGACATGTTCATCGAAAAAGAGGGGGTCTATGATGCGATCCTTCCAAATGCCACACCATACCATCACCCGAGATGCCCCTTGTTCCTTTGAAGATGTATACCAGTGAGGGTTGTTTTGAGAGCAGTAGCGGGTGTTCTGTCGATTTACCTCACCATTTCCATAAAAAACAACCTCGTCACTGAACAGAATGGTGGACGGGAAATTGGCATCCCAAGCATAAATTATGGTTTGTAGAAATAGAAAAATATGAATTTCTCCCATGATGCCGGACTTATGGGACACCCTGTATATATATATATATTATATATATTAATATATATATATATATATATATATATATCTATATATATATATATATATATACAGGGTGTCCCATAAGTCCGGTCTCATAGCAAAATTTATTTGAAATTAAATTTACAGAAGTTATATATATATATATATATATTATATATATATATATATATATATATATATATATATATATTCACTGATATGAAGTCTATGTGCAAGAAACTGAAATAATGTTTCAATTTTTAGTTCATTTCACCCCAAAATATGAAGACTTAACAATAGCCTTAATATATGCATTAAGGGTCTCTAAAAAATATATTTTATGCAAAAATATTGACCGTTTTTTTTTTTTTGAATAATAAAAATTAAAAATTAAACTTAAGTAGTGCTCCGCTAAAAATTGGAGCATTAAATTGTCAAAGATATCGTTTAGAGCAGGGGCTTTCAACCTTTTTTAGCTTACCGCCCACTTTTTTGATTTTTTGAGAATTAAAAAACTTATCGCCCACCTTGGGGCAAAAAAAATAAATCATCATAATTAATAAAAGAAAAAAGAAAATAAATGTTTAATTACCTTTAATGAGAGCCTTGTGGTTGATGCTTGCTAATTAAAACTTTAAGTTGGGTTTTATTTTTGTAAGAAACAAACGAAGATCTCCTCTCTCTGCTATATTCAAACGATTTCTTTCTTTGGTAAGAATGTGGTTCACTACACTGAATCCTGATTCAACCAGATATGAGGTAGGGAAAGCTACTAGTAGAGTAGAAATCTTATTCCTTAAATGTGGATACAGCTTGGGTATTTTTTTGATCTGCCAAAGTTGTAGGTATCCACCTTTGAAATTTGCTTTGCACTCAGCGTCATATTTTAATTGCAAAATTCCTCTTGACAGGTAACCTCAACATCACATACGTTTATAATAAAAGTCTCCATCCACGCATCGACTTTAAGGTTGATAATGTCTTGAATGCGATTTTCCGTGTCAATTTTTAGTGCATCAAGATGACTACTATATTTTTCCAAGTCACTAGCTGTGAGATCATCTTTGATTCATAACAATCAATTCAATTTTCTTTTATTGTAGAATAGATGTAGATTGTAAAAGAAAACGATTGTGTTTGTGTGTGTGCGTACGTGTGTGTGATCTTAGTGCTAACTATATTTTTCGTCGATTTAGATCGGGTCTTTTGAAGTCTAAATTTTCATATTTACCACACCCTTAAGTGGATCTAATTACAGTTTTCGTGAAAATTTTCTACCGCCCACCTAAAATCACAATTCGCCCACTAGTGGGCGCTACCGCCCAGGTTGAAGGCCCCTGGTTTAGAGCAAAGTGCTCTATCATTCTTTTAGAAGCTAATTTTATAAAGAAATATAATTCTATCACCTTTGTTGAATTTCCTTTTTAACATTTCCATCAAGAGTTCTCTACCAACACGATCGACTATTTTCCCAAGATGCAAATCCCTTCACGAAATGGAAACTGTTTTGTCAGATTCATGTAAATTTTAAAGCGTAACTGCACTATAAATTATTTACATTACTTTTTAAAGTCCGCAACGCCATCTGTTGCAGGAACTCTATACTAATCCTATTTTATCTGAGTGAATTATTTATTTTATGATTGAGATCCATTACCGAACTTTAGATCTGTTGCCTTTAAATGAAATAAATAATAAATCCTTGGGTCAGAAGTCGGAGTAGAACCGCATTACCCGTCGACAGATAGCTTTTATATATATATATATATCAGTGTCCCCCCCCCCCAAAAATAAAATGTCCCTATTTCTAAATAAATGTTTTAAACTAAAAAAAATGTCATCTAGACACAAAGACAAACATAATAGTATATAAAACATAGGAGTTTATTAACTTTAATTAAACATGTTCAGTGTAACGGCCATTTTTCTAACACAATATTCGACCTTAGACAAATGTTTGACATAATTTTTGGAAATAGTTCAGCTGGGATGTTGTTGATTACCTCATAGTCTTTAGGTATTCAAGTGTCTTAGGCTTGGTAGAATAGCTCCTGTCTTTTATGTAACCCCACAAAAAAAAAGTGACGGGTGTTGAGGTCAGGTGGGAGCCATTCCACTGTCTCATGATCATGAAGGGAGATTAGGCAGGCGGATAAATGCTTCCTCAAAAAGTGGTGAGTTTCACAAGCAGTATGGTGGAGGTGCTCCATCCTGCTGAAAGTCTTTAAGCTTTCCTTAAAGACTATAGCCTAGTAAGGCCTTCTATGGTCTTACCAGGCTACAGTCTATTTGTAGCGGTATTGTCTTTTCCTGATTTCTACGAAATTAGGGAAAGTTATTGCTTTGTGTATGAAATGGTGAAAGAACGGTTTTAGTATACAATATTTATTAGTTATTAAGTAATGAAAGATTAGAAATGTATTGGTATATGCGGAATAAAAAACCCAATCTGTTACCTTCTTAAAGAAAAAACCCCAATAATAAAATATACATTCATTATAAAATAACGAGCAAATAAAAATAGGGACATTTTTTGGGGACATCATCATATATATATATATATATTATATATATATATATATATATATATATATATATATATGTAATACAGTGCTGGGCTTGCTAACTCCTGAAGTTAGCGCGGCTAACGCTAACTACCGTAAAATTTAGCGCAGCTAAAACTAACGTTAAGCATTTCAACAGTTAGCGTCACTAACGCTAACGCTAATTTTGTCGCTAATTTTTCATGGAACCACCCCCAATTTATATATGTTCTGCTTCTGTAATTTATTTACATATATTAGCACACACTTTGATATAGACAGCGTCTGTCCAACAAGTTACAGCTTACAAGCTGGACACGCTGATGTCATGATTAGCTTGCAGTTAGTGCTGCCTCCGTCTTTTGTAATGGAGATTGCAGTCGGCGAATCAAATTTTAGTACAAGTGGTTTTGAAAAATTAGCGATTGACCTTCTCTAAAAAATTAGCGCCGCTACCTTTTTCGCTAACAATTTTGAAAACTAACGGCTCTAACAGTATCACTAATAAAAAGTTAGGGCCGCTAATCCCAGCACTATATATACACACATAGTTCCAATTTATAATTGTGTAGATTAATGGCCAGTTTGTAGCCATGTTTGATGCGTAAATCGGTACTATAAGGAATGATGTTTATAATTACGGTTATAAGTGATTGTTATTAATAATCAATGATAAATGATTTGCACCGAGATCACCAGATCTTTTCAGATCAAAGAATGTTATTAATTAAGTTATTAATTAGGTTGATTGATAGATTGAGTTTTTCTTCCTTCATTACACAAAGTAACGATTTATGAATGAGATAGAAACATGTCGTTTACAGTTACAATAATGATTACACGAAATTAAATGATTTATGAATTAGACAGGAAACATGTCGCTTACAGTTGCAATAATGTATGCACTTGAAGTAATAACGCGCGAGGTAAATGATTAGTCTTCATATAAAGTTAGGTGAATGACACCATGGGCCAGCGGGGCCCTGCACGAATGGAGTTTACATGGTGGTAGCTCGTGTGTCATTGAAGCTGGTGTTCGAAGGGAGAGAAGTCGAGCTGCGTCCAGAGGCACGAGGACATGCCTTGAGTGAATCCTCGCGATGTGACGTCATCTTAGTCGTGCTTGTGTGACGTCATCTTGATCGTGTTTGAGTTGATGAGTTATATCGTTAATTTAATTGTGTTGATGGCATATTGCTAGGTGTTTGCAAACGTCTCTGCATCTTCACTTGGTCACTATATATATATATATATATATATATATATATATATATATATATATATATATATATATATATATATATATATATACATATATATATACAGCCTTAAAAGGCTAACTAACGAAAATATCACGCCTTAACCTAACCAATCGTTAGGTCAACTGTACGCCCTTGACGATTGGTTAGGTTAAGTCGTGATATTTTCGTTAGTTAACCTTATAAGGCTAACTAAAGAAGGCTGGGGTCCCTGCTCTCCAGGTGATTCAAAATTTGCCCTAAAAATTTTCAGGGTGCCCTGATTTTTGCATAAGCACTATGTGTAGCATAAAATAACACAAAGGTTAGAGTATGAGTAACATATTAAAGCCTTTTTGATATAAAAAACATTACAATTTACAAAAATGAAATAAAATTTTGCTACAACATTTCTAAATGACAAGCAAAACTACGGCATTGTAGTTGATATAGAATTCAGTAAGTCCTCAACTTACGTTTTTAATTCATTTCGAAGGTCTGAACGTAAGTCGAAAAAACGTAAGTTCAACTTAACTAAAATACGATATATTTTGTGATATATACAATTGGTTCATGAATAAATATAAGTGTGATCTTACCATTACGATCGGAGATTAGTTTCTATGCCTAGTTAAAGCTAAATGTAGGGTATACAAAAACAAAATGTTAAGAAAACGAAAATATATTTACATGTGTATAAAAACAAAGGAATGTCAGGAAACATCTGCCCTGAAAATTTTAGTATTTACCCTGAAAATGCTCAATTCCCTAGTCCTGGGGGGGGGCTGCTGGCCCCCAGACACCCCGCCTCATACGCCTATGTGTTTAATTATGTGTTTACTACATTTTCCTTACTACTAGGGGCACTCAATATATTTTTCCCCACTCTGTTTTCTTAGCTAAATAATAGGCCATGGGGCTGAAATGTCTTTTGGGCGGTAAGTTTGAACTTTCTGCGTTCACATAACCGGATTTTTCCAGTTTGAATCTCCCCTCCTTGTATAAAACCGCTTTTAAACGCCCTTGTATAAAACAGATGGTTAACGCAGTTTCGAAAATGGCGTCTGACAGTGATGTGCGTCGTAAACAGAGAGCTGTTATCGAGTTCTTAACCGCAGAGAAGGAAACAGTTGGAAATATTCACAAACGTCTACAAAACGTTTACGGAGATGCTGTTGTTGATCGAAGCACAGTTGGACGCTGGTCTAAACGTGTGAAATCATCGGAGAGAGGGAGAGCCAGCCTCGATGATGAGCCACGCAGAGGTCGCCCGGCATCGGCTGTGACAACTTACACTGTGCAACGTGCTAACAGCATCATTCGATCAAATCGGCGCATCACATACAAGGAGCTATCACTGGAGCTAGGAATTAGTGAAGGAAGTGTGAATAAGATAATTCCTCGCCAACTGACTGAAGATCACAAAGCCCAAAGAAAAGAAATTGCTTCTGACTCGTTGGTTCGATACGCGACAGAAGGGGATGACTTCCTTTCACGAATTGTGACTGGGCATGAGACTTGAACCTGAAACAAAACGCTAATCCATGGAGTGGCATCACGCAGATTCCCCACGCAAGAAAAAGTTCAAAATGGCTCCCTCTGCAGGAAAGGTTATGGCCACCAATTTCTGGGACATGAAAGGGGTGATTCTGGTGCACATTATGAAGAAAGGACAAACAATCAACTCAGAGGCATATATTGCTACCCTGCAGAGACTCCAGAGACGTATAAAGCGAGTTCGACCGGAGAGAAAATTGGAACACGTCCTTCTTTTGCACGATAACGCAAGACTACACAACAGTTTGCAAACAAGAGAGGCCATCACAAAATTGCGCTTGACTGTGTTACCCCACCCTCCATACAGCCCGGATCTGGTACCTTCAGACTTCCATTTGTTTGGGCCAATGAAGGATGCTATTCGTGGAAGAAAGTTTCAGAGTGACGATGAGGTTGTTGAGGAGGTTAAGAGGTGGCTCGAGCGGAACCCAGCGGACTTTTACCAGCAAGGAGTAAAGGCCCTTGTTTCGAGGTGGAGGAAAGCCGTAGAAAAGGATGGAGACTATGTGGAAAAATAAAAATTTGTAAAAAAGGTATGTAACTACTTGTGTACAAAATTTCTGGAACTTACAAGGAAACTTGGAAAGAAAAAAAAAGGTGGGGCAAAATATATTGAGTGGCCCTCGTACATATCACTACTGTCATTTTAATTTCTGTAATATGCAGTGACGTAGCTTGTTTTTAGTCTTCACGGCCTCTAACCTATTTTCTCGTAAGATCACGAGGTTTACAAGAACATATCCTCCCGACAGTACGGAGTTTTAATATTATATTTAGAGGAGGAGATTGTAAACACTAATCGACCAAGGAAGTACTCCGAGGAGTCGTTAGGCAGGAGACAGGGAGTGCTAGACCTCCCATTTCTCCTGTCACTGTCCTCCTTAGCTGATCTTTTTCCATGTTTCATGTACCCATGTTTCATGTATTTTGTAACTCATCAAGAAATCCACTCCTATCAGACCAGAAATACGAGTAGATCAAAGCATGTTATTCCTCTGTTTAGATTGTCTTCATCTCAAAAATTACCCATTTTCATTGGATGGAAACTATGGAATGATTTAAATGCTAATATAAAAAATATTGTGAATGTAAATTCGTTTAAAATCAAGTTGAAATCTCGATTAATAATGGCATACTAATAAAAATCTAGGATTAATGTACATTACTATTGTTTATTCATTTCTCCTGTATAATCTAGGATTAAAGGTACATTACTTGTGACTGTTCAGTTCTTATATCTCGTGTATAATATTGATTTCTTTGTATGGTATTGGTATAATACCTTCAATGATGACCTTACATTTGTTATATCGATAGTGATAATTTAAGATTAATACATACCTTAATTAATAACACTTATTCATGACTTATGTGTTATTAATTAATAACAACTATGTTTTATTTTTACTATAATAAAAGCCCATTAAAGCCTAAAGCTAAAGGGCCAAATTAAATAAACTGAATAGTCCAGCTTCACAATTATTTATGTCATTGTGGATTGTAAGACCACTGTATTAATTTTGTTATTAATAAAGGTATTTATTATTATTCGAGGTCTTTCCTCAGTTTTCCAATCTGTTGAACACCACCTCTCCTCCTTTAAACCTCACCTTCTATGCACTGAAACTCAGGTGTCTGGGGCGACTGACAGCAACCCCTACTCTGTAGTCTGTACCGTTCTACTTTCTCTATACTCATTTTTATTCTAAAGGTGAATGTTACAGATATGTATACAACGACTTAACTTGCTCTCTTATTCCTGAACTTGAATCCTCCGAATTCTACACCCTGTGGCTACGGATTACATGCCAATCTCAAACTAAATACATCTGCGCTGTTTACCTTTCTCCTAATTCTACTGACCAGCCAAAATTCTTTTACTACCTCACTTCCAAAGTGGAATACATTCTATCCCACTCTCTTTTCGCTGAAATCCTCATTTTAGTTGATTTCAATGTTTACCTTTGGCTTTCCTCCCATTTCACTGACATCCCTGATGAACTAGCTGACAAGTTTTTTATCCTAAATAACCTAGAGCAGATTGTACAACACCCTACTCGTATCCCCGATCGCCTTGGAGATAGGTTCAACATTCTGGATTTATTTCTAACCACTCATCCTTCTTCTTACTCTGTCAAACATTTTTCTCTGTTGGGCTCCTCCTACCACAACCTTATTCTATCGCTCCAATTCGGCCTTTGGATCCTCCCAAGAGGAGGTGTCTCTGGGACTTCGGCGCCACCGAATGGGAACCCCTTGGGCCAGTACTTTTTTGATTTCTCATGGAATGATTACTGCTTACGTGGCCGGGGCCCCTCCGAGAGCGCTGAGCGCATCACGGAGGTAATTAGCTAGGGGTGGAGGCGTAAATTACATATTTTTCCTACAACTACTGCAAAAAAAAACCTTTGTTTAACTTTGCCTGTTCTAATGCTATCCGGAACAGAAAGGAGGCTTTCAGAAGGTACGGTCGCCATCCAACACATAACTCTCGCTCTGCTTATATTTCTGCTTGGAATTGTGCGAAATCTGTTCATCCACTCGCCAAAAATATCTCTAACAACTTTACATCTTCTTTCCCTTCTCTTTTCCATTCCGACAGCTCAGTTGCTGTCTCGTCTCATGATAAAGCTGACCTCTGAGCTAAAACTTTCGCCTCCAACTCAACCCTGGACGGTTCCAGTGTTGTTTCTCCATCTCCTACCACCTCTCACTTAATTATGTCTAAAATTAGAATTTCTTCCAAAGATGCGCTAGACAAATCAAAAGTTTCTGATAGAGTCTGGCACAAGTTCTTAATTACCAAATTGACCTCCTTCGTTTTCTATCCTTCTATCTGTGCCTTCATCTCTGATTTCCGGTCTGTAGCTGCAGTTGTAGATGGTCAATGTTCTTTTCCCAAAGCTATTAATAATATTTAATAACACTGGTCAACAAAGATTTTTCACCAGAGTAAAATTTGTGGTGGCTGGATAGCATTTTTCACGCTGATTCCAAAACTGCATTCAGATTGTTTCTAGCACATATAGTTTTCAAGATGAAGGCATATATATAACTACACAGATTTAACCATTTTAAATAGGCAAAATACTAATATTTCAACATTTGATTGTGTTTATTTTATTGTGTTTTTTTTAGTTATTCATCTTATTTATTTCAATTATCTTAATTATACATCTTATGTATTTCAGGTGTGAGCTTTTACGTCTAGCAGCATTGTGATTCAGGCAACAACGCCGTGCTTTGTGTGTCAAAAGATCAGTCCAGTCCAAGAACTTGTTGTGTCAAGTTGGTGTACATTTTTTTTGAATTTATAGTTTGCTCAGGTCAGTCAACATGCCTCGACAATGTAAGAATGACCCCGACAAGTTCTGTTTCGTATGCGGCCAGTTGACAACTAAAACACAGCGACGAAGTATTACAACCGACATTAAGAAAATATACAAGCTATACTTTGGTTGCCATCTAGGTGACCAAGATAAACCATGGGCGCCACATCAAATCTGTTCTGGCTGTTCAAATGGATTACGTGATTGGCTTAACAAAAAGAAAGCTTCAATGCCATTTGCCATACCCATGATATGGAGGGAGCCGAGAGATCATCATGAAGACTGTTATTTTTGTAGTGTGAACTTAATGGGTTTTCTGCCAAGAACAAACACCAGATTGTATATCCAAACTTGGATTCAGCACGTAGACCAGTAAAACATGATGAAACATTGCCCATTCCAATTCCCCAAGTGATAGGCTAGATTCTATCATAGATGACATGAAAAGTGATGAAGGTGCAACTGGCGTTTCCGGACCATCTACAGAACCAGAGTACACTTTTGAAGGTAGACATTTAGAGCCTAAAAAGTTAACCCAAGGACAGTTGAATGATCTTGTTAGAGACTTATCGCTGTCTAGAGAGAAATCAGAGCTTCTCGCCTCAAGACTAAAGGAGAACAATTTACTTGAGAACAATGTTCGTATTAGTTACTACCGAAAGCGGAATTTTGAATTAACAGCATTCTTTTCAGTAGACGGTCCTCTCTGTTATTGTCATGACATCAATGGACTATTTACAGCCATATCTCAGACGTATGTGGCATCTGAGTGGCGCCTCTTTATTGATTCGTCGCAGAGAAGCCTGAAAGCAGTTATTTTGCATAATGGTAATATAATGCCATCCATCCCCATTGCCATTCCGTCCATCTAAAAGAGACATATGACAATATGGATATACTACTTAAGGCAATCAAATACGACAGTCATCACTGGAATGTTTGTGGAGATCTAAAAGTTATGGAATGCTTATGGGTATGCAGTCAGGATTCACAAAATTTTGTTGTTTCCTTTGCCTGTGGGACAGTCGCGCCACTATAGAACATTACACCAAAAGTGACTGGCCACTTAGGTATACTTATGTCCCAGGGATAAGCAATGTCCAGTCTGTCCCTTTAGTGGATCTCCAAAAGATCTATCTGCCACCTCTTCACATTAAACTTGGTTTAATGAAGAATTTTGTTAAAGCAACGGGTAAAGTCAATTCTGAAGGGTTCCAATACCTTTCAAGGAAATTTCCGAAGGTTACTGCAGCAAAATTGAAGGAAGGAATTTTTGTTGGGCCACAAATAAGGGAGGTTTTGAATGACACTGAATTGAAAAAGTCCTAAGTCCGCTGGAATTGAAGGCTTGGCTGGCGTTCAAATGGATATGTGAAAACTTTCTTGGAAGCAACAAGTCACCTGCGTATAAGGATGGAGTCAAGAACCTCCTTGATGCCTTCAAAGAAATGGAGTGTCGAATGTCGTTAAAAATTCACTTCCTGCATTCCCACTTAGATTTCTTTCCTGAAAACCTTGGTGCAGTGAGTGACGAGCAAGGAGAGCGCTTCCATCAAGATATTCAGATGATGGAGAAGCGCTACCAAGGATATTGGAATGAAAGCATGATGGCGGATCATTGTTGGATGCTGTATCGTGACAATCCAGGCCAAATTTACAAAAGGAAATCACACTCACAGCGCTTTTAATAAAATAATGTATATATTCTTTATTTATAAGTACATTGAATAAGGTATATGATGTATTTGTGTTTAGCATTCCTAAGTGTGATCTATACATCCATAAATTTTCTTATAGCAATATCAAAAACTTAAAAATATCAAAACCAGTGTATCTATATAACTATACGTGCTAGAAAAGAAATAAAACCAGATTCGGAATCAGCGCGAAAGATGCATTAAGAAAAGTGTGATCATGTTTGTGATGAGAAAAAAAAGTTTCATTTTGTTGGCCAGTGTAATTAATCCTCAGTGTTCTGTCGTGTCACCCACTCTATTCTTTTTATTTATAAATTAACTTTTAAGTCACATTTCCTATCTTAGTCACTCATATGCTGATGATTTCAACCTTCGCTTCTCCACCCGCTTTACAAAGCGTACCTCTTAACAGTTACGCCATGCTTCGCGGGAGATGACTATGGCGCACATGACTTTTGTCTTTTGATCATTCTACTATCCCTAGCTGGAGAAGAGAAAACATTGTGGCCTTCAATACCTCAAAGACCCAGTTCTACCATCGGTGTACTCGACACAATCTTCGACACAACTATCCCCTTACCTTCAACAATACACAATTCAACCCTTCCTCTTCTCTTAACATTCTTGATGTTTCCTGTTCTCGTGACCTTTCCTGGAAAGATCACATAAACTCACATTCTATAACAACTTTTAAAATGTTAGGTGTGTTATGCCGGCTTCGCAGTTTCCTTAACCCCACTCATTTGCTGCCGCTGTACAGGGTTCTTCTCCGCCCCTGTATAGAGTACGCTTCTCATGTGCAGGGTAGCTCACCCCTCACAGATCTACTTGATTGGGTGGAATCCAGGGGCGGATTTAGGGAGGGGGCGAGGGGGGTGATCGTCCCCCCAAACCAAACCATTTCTTTACCTTAAAGGTAAATAAAGTGAAAGAAAGAAGGAGATCGGAAACATAAAGAGGAGACATTACAAAATTAGAGTGAAGTATCCTATAAAAATAATTGCTGTTGCTTTCCTTTGGACAATTTTAGTAAGTGTAATATATAAAGGAACAGTCTCTCTGAACGTGCACACTGTGTGTAAAATGGTGGACTCAATTTGTTGATACCGATCGCCACCGCACTGCTGTCAGCTGGAAAAAATGGCCAAGGCTTAGGCGTGAAAAATAAGCAGATCAGAATTTTGATGTTACGTTTGGTACGTAGCCATGTCTCTTTCTCCCCTGTTTAGGGCCTCCAATTTTTCAAACGCAGAGTGTTCAGGCATCTCGAAGAGCCTGGACCTTGATTTCGGCTCTCTCCTTCTTCTATGCGGGGACATTTTTGCGCGGGCGCTTGCCCTTGGTTCCTCCTTCCTGCATACATTTCTCTCTCTCTCTCTTTATATATATAAATAAATAATTATTATTATATATGTATATATATATATATATTTTTTTTTTCAACTGTTAAGGTACAGAAAAAGGGAGGACCTAAACTCTATGGAATACTATACCCTAAATGGGCAGGAAATTCAGAGAAATTCTAAAGCAAATGATTTAGGAGTTCTAATGACCTATGGTGCGAAATTTGAAACACAAAATAAGATAGCAGTAAACAGAGCAAAGAGAATAACTGGGCAGATACTGAGAACCTTTAAAATAAGGGACAGGAATATAATGATTCCTCTATTGAAAACATTGATCATACCCAAATTGAAATACTGCTCGGTCCTAACATCCCCATATAAAAAAGAAGACATTACTCAGCTAGAAGGGATTCAGAGAAGCTTCACAGCCAAGATCAAGGGGTGCAAAGAACTAAATTACTGGGAAAGGTTACGCGAATTAAACCTATATTCACTGGAAAGGAGAAGAGAGATACACCATTATTTACACTTGGAAAATAATGGAGAAAGTAGCCCCAAATCTCACTCTGAACCCTATAACACCCCAAACAACAGTGGAAAGTAGAAAAGGAAGACTGTGTCGTGTTCCCAAATTAAAGACTAGACAGGGAACATCCTTAACCCTGAAGGAAAATAGTTTTGTTGTGAGAGGACCAAAACTGTTTAATCAGCTACCCAAAGAACTAAGGAACACGAGTGGTGTTGCGGTGGACATCTTCAAAAGAAGATTAGACGCCTGGCTCAGAACAATCCTAAATGAGCCAGGCGTACCTGGCTCTGTGAGGTGGAGAGTACAAGAAACGAACTTTCTACTTCACCAGGCCAACTCGAGAAGAGGGGCGACAAGCTTGACCTTCGTGAAATGAGGAATCATCGCACGGAACATTTGAAAGGTTGAAAGGTATATATACATACACAGTATATATATATATTATAGATATATAATATATATATATATATATATATATACACACCTTACCTTATGTTGTTTCGTGTGTTGGTCTCTCTTCACACAGAGGTCAAGCTGGTGGCCCCGCCTCTAGGTCTGGCCTGGTGGAGGAGCGAGTTACTTTCTTGCGCTCTCCACCGTACATAGCCAGGCACGCCCGGCTCATCTGGTACTGTCCTGAGCCAGGCATCCAGTCTTTTCTTGAAGACTTCAACTTTGACCCCCGTTACGTTTCTGAGGTCCTTAGGAAGCTGGTTGAAAAGTCTTGGCCCCCTGACAACCAAGCTATTTTCCTTCAGGGTTGAGGAGGTCCCTTGTCGTGCTTTTAATTTGGGAACACTACACATTCTGCTTTTCCTATTTTCCAGTGTTGTTTGAATGGTAATTTGGTTTAGTTTTAGGTTTGGTACCAGTTTTTCGATCATTTTCCATATGTAGATTATGATGTACCTCTCTCTTCTTCTTTCCAGTGAGTACAGATTTAGTTTACGTAGTCTTTCCCAGTAGTTGAGTTCTTTGCAGCCATCAATCTTGGCTGTGAAATGCCTTTGCGTTTCTCTAGTTTATTAGTTTCTTCCTTTTATATGGGGACGTCAAGCTGAGCAGTATTCAAGTTTTGGTATAATCAGTGTTTTTAGCAGGGGAATCATTACTGTCCTGTCCCTTCTCTTGAATGTTCTTAGAACCTGTCCGGCGACTCTTTTTGCTTTATTTATCGCTATCTGATTTTGTGTTTCGAATTTCGCATCATCTGTCATTATTATCCCGAGATCAATCGTTTCACGTTTCTCTGAATTTCCTGTCTATCTGGAGCATAATATGCAGTCTGTTTATATATATATATATATATATATAGGGTGAACCAAATGTAGGTGGACAGTAAATGCTAACGTTTATTTTGAGAATACATATTTAATTTTTTTGTATACTATAATACAAAATAAAATTTAAATAAATTTAGTTATAATATTTAATATAATATAACACAAACACCATAGTTATAATGAACACCATAGTTATAATATATAACACAAACCGTATTCAACCTACTGTCCACCTACTTTTGGTTCACCGTGTGTATATATATACACCTTCCAACTGTACTTAAAGCAATTGGCATTAATGTAATCTTTAAGTATAATAATACTGTTAAATCACGCCTAATAAAGAATAGCCCTGATAATGTTGTTGGTTGTGTGTATTCGATCGGATGTACACAATGTAACTCAGTATATATAGGCCAAACCGGTAAAACGTTAGATATTAGGGTAAAACAGCATAAATATGCTTGTAGAACAGCTAGTACTTCCAATGCTTTATTTAACCATATGTATAGATGTAACCATAGCATCAAGTGGGATAGTTCTAAAGCGCTTGTTAAAAACAGAGATATAATAGAACGAAATATTCTAGAATGTGCATTTATTCATTTTAAAAACAATTTCAATAACAGCTCGGGGACTTATAAAATTGACGATATCATGTTAAAATTTCTTTTGCCTCTCATTAACCCTTGTTAAGTATGTGCTAATTGTTTTTGTTTTTCCTGTACGTTGTATATATATATGGGCTTCTCGCCTTTTAACTTCATTCCCTGACGAGGTGTAGCTTTGAATACACGAAGGCCTTGGAATCGTTTTTCTTTTTCCTTGTGGGTTTGCAGCATATATATATATATATATATATATATATACACACGTATATATATATAATATAAAATTTTATATTTGAAGCTTTTGTTCACTGTTGAGATAGAAATTAAGCAGTTCGTATAATTAAATTCTGAACATTAGATACACTTGATGAAGTCTAAAAAATTAAAGGTATTTTTAAAAATAAATTGTTTCGAAATTCACCAACTGATAAAAAGATTAATTTGTTATGTTTTATCAAAAACTGATTAGGAAAGACACTGGAAATACGTTCACTTTTATGGATGTTGTTGAGTTGATTGTTAAAATTTTAATTGGAGAGACATCAGCTAGATGTGTATCACTACGGCTCCAATGATCTCGTTGTTCCGACGACAAAGGATTCCATCCAATCATTCGCTCATGCATAAAACCTAAATCTTCCCTCCACGTGAGCAGTAAATACTAAAACGACCTGAATTGTATAACGATAACAGGATAACAGGACCAGTTTTTATAAATGTATAACGATTTTAGAGTGTAAAATTTGCTTACATGGTTGTTTGCTGTGGGTGTGTGGAATATTTTGAAGGAGGAAGTTGTTTTAGTGTGAGGAGTTTGTTTAGTTACGGCCTTCTCTTATAGTTGAGTTTGAGTGTTTATTTGAAAGGCAGGACGTTAGGCTTGAAATTTTTGCGTGCTAATTTACTCTTCATTTGTGTTGACGATTGATATAACCAATATCATTCGGCTGGTACCTAATACTCAATGGGGGAGAGTGAATTAAATCACGGTACAGTATTAGGAGCGTTGATTCGTCATTGAAATGACAGTTAGGCTATAACTAAATGCGTATAAGGAATAAGCGAAGTTTATGCAATTTTATTTGTAGGTTTAATTATCCATGGCAGTTAACGTTTTTGACAATTGAAGGGCACTAGTGGAACTCTATAAATTTTAGGGGTAAACATCTTGGTTAGTTTGAGATGTTTAGAGAATTTCCTCATAAGAAATTTCAGAGAAGTAATTTTTTGGTGGAAAGACGGTATAAGTTGAAAATGCTTTTAGCTGAAAGACGCGACATATTAAAAATTTTATGCCATTTGTTTTGTAGAAATTGGTGCGTTCGTTGACGAGGTTGGTGTCAAAAACATTATAGAGAGAGACTTATGGTAAATGACTGCTTAATTTATTACACAGTCAAAAGAAGTTTAGGCTAAGGTTAACAATAATGGACAATTTTTTTTATTTAAAAAAATAAATTGCTTATTAGACTTTTAATAGAGCATACAACCACGTGTAAGTGTTTTTTTTGTAGATTAGGTTAGAGTAATTACCTTAGAATTTTTGCTTTCCCATGCTGAACATGGGACTAGTTCGTGTAGCGTATAGTCATTAGATATTTATATATTTGGGCGATTAATTATAGTAGCCGAAATCCATATTGGGTTGCAAATAAATCGCCCAACAGAGCATACAACCACATGTAAGTATTTGTTTGTAATTAGGTTAGGTTAGGTTAGATTTATTTGGAGCCTAATATGGATTTCGGTTAATATAACTAATTGTCCAAATATCTAAATATCTAATGACTATACGCTACACGAACTAGTCCCATGTTTAACTATTATTTATAGGTTTATAATACATGTATGACATAAAATAAAACGTTCTTCGTATGGCGGTTCGTATTATCATACCTGCATTGATTGCATTAAGGAAATTAAATGCTTACAAATGATTCTTCTTTACTAATCTAAATATAATTTATTCTATCATCAAAGAAATTTTAAAAAGTAAACTTTGAGTGACTTACTGTACCTCTATATGGCCGACCTTAAGAAAACTTTTAACGCATGTGTGCGTAAGTTTATATATATACAGGGGTTAGACAAAATAATATGAACACCCGCCGATTTCACCGGTTATCTTTACGGACTGCTCAGACACAAAGTAAACGGTCAAATGACTGGCAAACCTATTTAAATGCGTAACAGAGAGTGTATACGTCATGTTAACCCTCACGTTGTTTTTACAGATCTGAGTGAATTATGATTAGCAGTTATGAAAGACCTGTCAGACTTCCAAGAGGGCAAATTGTCGGAGCGCGGATGGCTGGTGCATCGGTGACGAAAACCGCTCAGATGTTCAATGTATCCAGAGGAACTGTCTCTATGGTCATGTCTGCATACCAAAACCATGGAAAGACAAGCACCGACAAATGCAATAGTGGACGCAAGAAGAAGCTGTGTGATCGAGACCGCCAGGTGCTAAAGCGCATTGTGAAAGAACCATAAGACCACAGCTCCAAAAGTGACTGCAGAGCTTAACCAGCATCTTGCAAGCCCGGTATCGACCAGAACTGTACGTCGCGAGCTCCATGGAGCTGGATACCATGGGAGGGCTGCAATTGCCAAACCCTTCCTTTCGCACATCAACATTGAGCGGCGCAGAAAATGGTGTAATGACCATAAGAATTGGTCAATGGACCGGTGGAAGAATGTAGTCTACTCCGACGAATCCTCCTTTACGCTCTTTCCATGTTCCGGTCGAGTTTACGTCTGGAGACAGCCTAAAGATGCTTATGACCCCGACTGCCTGATCCCAACCGTTAAGCATGGAGGCGGATCTGTGATGGTTTGGGCAGCAATATCGTGGAATACTCTTGGCCCAGCTGTAGTACTGCATGGTAGGGTTAACCAGGTCCATCCCATGGTCCAAACGCTGTTTCCCATGGCGGCGCCGTCTTCCAGGATGATAATGCACCAATCCACACCGCTGGGGTCGTTAAAAACTGATTTGAAGAGCATGTTAGTGAAGTAGAACGCTTGGATTGGCCTCCACAATCCCCGGATCTTAACATTATCGAGCATCTGTGGTGTCAGTTGGAGCAGCAGGTCAGAAGCCGATTCCCACCGCCGGCGTCTTTGGAGGAACTGGAGCAGGGTTTGCTCGAAGAATGGCTCAGGATTCCTCTAGCCACTGTCCAAAAGCTGTATGAATCAATTCCCCGACGCATTGCAGCTGTTATTGCCGCTAAAGGAGGACCAACTCCATATTAAGAATAAAAACCGCCATTTATCAAGGTGTTCATATTATTTTGTCTAACCCCTGTATGTATAGCGTGTCCCATAAATGTCATTATCATAATTTGCCCGTTATTTTATAATGGATATACATATATTATATTAATGGCGTTTCTTCTTCAGAAAGGTAATAGATTGGGGTTTTTATACTCGTATCTATTGTTGAAGGAAAGCTTTTGTGAAGCGGTACAAATTCAAAATAATAATATAGTTTCCCTTCCAACCTGAACACCATTTAGTTACTGGATAATTCTTTTTCATAAATTTTCCTTTAAAAAACAACCTAAACAACATCTCCAATCTTATATTTGATGTATCTCAATTTTCCCATGAAACGTATGTCGATCATAAATTAAGTTTCAAACAAGCCTAAATATTTTGGTCCGAGAAAATTCTGCAGTATTTACGAGTGTAGATATGAATATAAAATATGAATATGATCATAAATGTGAATATAAATACGCATAAAAATGAATACAGTATAAATACACAAAAAAAAAAAATGAGTTAAAAGCAAATTTGAATTTAGTGCGCATGACAGGTATTTGCAAGGTATTTGCAAATTATGGTATATTTTTTTAATAACCACATGTAAATACCACTTCAGGATTCAATCATCGATGTTCAAGTTTATAAATTTGCATTGTCTGAGCAAATATTGAAATGCTGGTTTGGATAAACACAGCCCTCGAATGGAGGAATAAAATCTCATTACAACCAAGAAACAAAAGATAATGAAGAGTATATGAAGAAGTATTATGATATATATATATATATATATATATATATATATATATATATATATCAAAGTGACCTGGATTTGAACTAGGGCCTTTCGATTTAATAAACAAGAAATCGTGTGTACACAAAAGGTATACGAAAGTTGACTTGGGAAAGAATTAAATTTTATTGTATAACGAAAAATATATACACACAGGGTGGTCACAACCTCCCAGCTTAATCATGAGCTACCAGGGTACTCATTTATCTACCAACCAATTTTTTCGTATGGAAGGATGAACAGCTGGGTGAGCTGAGCGCCGACTGCCTTCGCCGGAAATCGAATCGCTCCCGTGGATTCGCATTCAGCGAATATACCACTACACCACGTAGGCGCATCTTGTACAGTATATATTGTATATATACACACACCAGGTGTTCCCCAAAAATGTCCCTATTTCTAAATAAATGTTTTAAAATTAAAAAAATGTCATCTAGACACAAAGACAAACATAATAGGTACATAAAACATAGGAGTTTATTAACTTAAAAAAAATGGCGATTACACTGAACATGTTTAATTAAACACAATATTCGACCTTATGCAAATGTTTGATATAATTTTTGGAAATAGCTCAGCTGGGGTAGTGTTGAATACCTCATAGACTTTGGTCTTTAAGTCTTCAAGTGTCTTAGGCTTCATAAAATAGATCCTGTCTTTAATGTAACCTCATTAAAAAAAAGGTCTGGCAGTGTGACGTAAGGTGAGTATGGAGACCACTTCACTGGCCATGAAGGGAGATTATCAGCCAAAAAAGTGCTTTCTCAGTAAGTTGCGAGTTTCACAAACAGTGCAAAGGTGCTGCATCCTGCTGAAACCACTGTAAATCTGGGGTAAGGCCTTCTGTGGTCTTACTAGGTCTACTGGTATTGGTATCGTCTTTCCCTAATTTCTATGAAATTAGGAAAGTTATTGCTTTATGTATAAAATGGTGAAAGAACAGTTTTAATATACAGTATTTATTTCAGTAATAAAAGTTTTGGGTATATGCATATAGGTATATGTGGAATAAAAAACCAATCTGTTACCTTTCTGAAGAAGAAACCCTAATAATAAATATAAACCCATTATAAAATAACGGGCAAATAAAAATAGAGAATTTTGGGGGGAACAACCTCTCTCTCTCTCTCTTCTCTCTCTCTCTCTCTCTCTCTCTCTCTCTCTCTCTCTCTCTCTCTATATATATATATATATTATATATATAATATATATATATATATATATATATAAAACCAATAACAAAATTATATATTTCGTAAACTATCACAGATAGAATCATAGGGTTTTCACCCTCAGATGCAAACTCTCACAAGTTTCAGTGTCCTTCAGTAGACCTCCACGTGTACGCCCTTGGTGGCCCGACAAATGTCAATACTCCACCTCTCGCCAAGTGTTTTGTAGCATCATCGGTGTGACAGATTCACAAGCTGCAATGATTCGGCGACGCAGGTTAGCCAAACCCTACACCCGCGTTTGGTACACGAAGTCCTTTATGTATCCCATAAAAAGAAATCTAGAGGGTCAAATCCGGTGACCTAGGAGGCCATACGATAGAACCCCCTCTCCCAATCCATTTATCTGGAATTGCTCATTCAGGAAGGCTTTCACTGGATTGGCGTAATGTGGCGGGGCTCCATCTTGCTGGAAGAGATATCCTTGTGGTATCCGAGATATTGCATAATTTTTCAGCATGTCCAGGTATGTTGCCCCTGTTACTGTGGCTTCGGCAAAAGAGAATGGCCCTATCACAGATCAGACGTCAGGGCACACCACACGTTCATTTTTGGATTGCCACGTTGAAGTTCCTGAACTTCGTGTGGATTTTCACTCCCCCAAATTCGACAATTGTGTCTGTTTATCCTACCACAAACGTGAAAGGTGGCCTCATCAGAGAAGGCAACGTGATTGAGAAATGCATCATCATCATCTATCCGCGATAACATTTCCAAGGCGAACGTGTTACGGATAGGTTTGTTATTTGCTTTTAACTTCTGTACCACCGCAGTCTTTTGTGGACAACATCGTGTACCGTAGACCGTGGAATACGCAATTCGTGACTGGCTCGACGAATGGATTTTCGGGGACTACGTTGAAAAGTTTCCCTTATCGTTTCAACAACATCCGCATTCACTGCCTGATTACCGCTTCCTTTCTTTCTCAACACAGAACCAGTTTTCATCAACTGTTTATGCCAAGCCACAATGCTATGTCGCTCTGGTGGATCCTGTCCGTATTCTCGCCTGAATCTCCTTTGCACAGTACCCGGAAACTTGAATTCCGCTAACCAAAAACAACACTGCACTTTCTGCTGCACTGTGAACGGCGCCATTTTGAGACTGAGCGATACTCACCGCGCATGCGCTAGATAGTAGGTGGAGCCACTAAATCTGTAGGAGGAAAAACTTGAGTTTCTGCATCTGAGGGTGAAAACCCTATGATTCTATCTGTAATAGCTCACTGGTCGACAAAACCTTTTATCTCATCAAAGATGTATACACACTTTTCTAGACTAGTTTTGTATGCTGATTCCAAATCTGTTTTTGGTTTTCCTCTAGCACATCTAGTTATCGAAATATGACTGGTGTTAATTTCAGCACAATTTATCGTAAAAGTACAACTTTATTCATAAAAAGAAATGTACACCAACCTAAAAACGTTGCGAGTACGATTTTCTTTTGTAAACCTTGTCCGGATCGTCGCAGTACAACATTCAGCAGTAGTCTGCCAGCATACTTTCGTTCCAGAAACCTTGGTAGCGATTTTCCATTGACTGGATGTCTTGATGGAAGCGTTACCCACTGTTCGTTACTGACCGCGCCAAGGTTTTCGGGAAAGAAATCTAGATGCGAATGTAAAAAATATATTTTAAAGGACATACGACGGCCCATTTCTTGATATGCATCGAGCAGTTTCTGAACTCCATCTTTGTATGCGGGAGACTTGTGGTTACCCAAGAAGTTTCCACAAATCCATTTGAAAGCGTGCCATGCTTTTAATTCTTAGGCATTGAAGCTTTCTTCAAAGCCTTCATCCTGCTGTAGAACCTCCCTGATTTGGGGCCCCACAAAGATTCCCTCCTTCAATTTCGCGGCACTGATGTTTGCAAATTTCTCAACAAGGTATCGAAACCCTCTCGAATTCGCCTTTTCCATCGCTTTCACAAAATATTTCGTTAAGCCGAGCTTAATGCGGAGAGGTGGCAGGAAAATCTTCTTTGGATCGACTAAAGGAACACACTGAACACTGCCAGTTCCTGGCTCGTATGTGCTTCTTTGATGCCAGTCACGTCTGATGTAATGATCCACGGTAGCACGGCTGTCCCACAGGCATAGGAAACCACAGTATTTCGTGAACCGTCCTTGCATGCCCATTAACATACTTTGAGATCTTGAGATCACCACAGATATTCCATTGATGAGTGCTGTATTAGATTGCTTCGAGTAGTATATTCATGTTATCGTACGTCTCCTTTAGATGAACAGGGTGGGCGATCGGGATGGGTGGCTTTAAGTTCTTGTTATGCAGGAGAACCGCTTTCAAGCTTCGCTGTGAGGAATCAATGAAGAGACGTCACTCAGATGGTGTGTGTACCTGTGACAAGTTCTCGAAAAGTCCATTGATATCATGGCAATAGCAGAGCGGACCGTCTACTGTAAAGAATGTCGCCAAATCATGGTTTCGTTTTCGATAGTGACACACTCGGACGTTCTTCTCAAGTAAGTGTTTCTGCTTGAGTCTCGAGGAGAGAAGTTCTGATTTCTCTTTGGAGAGGGCTACGTCTCTAATGAGGTCATTAAACTCGTTTTGGGTAAGCCTCTCCGGCTCCAATTGCTCTTCGTCAGGTGTGTAGTCAAGATCGGCCGAAGGTCCCACATCTCCGCCAATCGCACCTTCATCGGATTCCCTTTCGTCTTCTAAAGAATCGAGTTCATGCTGTGGAGGTACCAGAATCGGCATCCTGTCATCGTGAGGGATCGGTCTAATCGCGGAGTCTACGTTCGGATAAACGATGTTATGCTTGTTCTTCACGGAGAATCCAGTTATGTTAACATTGCAAACGTAACAATCGCCATGATGGTCACTCGGCTCCCTCCATATTATAGGTATAGCGAACGGCATCGACTTTTTCCTTTGGTTCAATCAGTCACATAATCCATTCGAACAAGCGGTACAGATAATATGTGACGCCCACGCCTTATCTTGGTCGCCTAGTGGAGAGCCGAAGTATAACCGGTAAGTTTTCCGAAGATTTCATGTACGCCGTTGTGATTTAGTCGCGAACGAGCCGCACACGTAACAGAAATTGTCGGGGTGATTTTTACACTTTCGAGGCATGATGATCGATGAGTGGGGGTTGATGTAAATAACCTAAAAAAATAAAATGTGTAAGTGCGCGACACAAAACAAAACACAACACACAACTAGACATGTGACCAGGGGCGCCCGCAGCCTTTAAAAAATTGGACGCACGAATTTTTTTTAGGTTGAGATTCTGGGGGACGCAGCGCAATAAATAAATAAAATGACTAGGCCATCTGTGCTCCTATCCCACAGGTTTTCTAAGGAATTAAAATTTGGTCTCCATCTTCTCTAGAAATTAAAATATGGTAGACGCACGTGAGTCTGTGCGTCCGCCTGTGGGCGCCCCTGCATGTGACTGTTACGCCAAAGAATAAAAGGGTGTACATGTGCAACGTTTACAAATTTGTAGCCAGCAACTGTTCTCACCTAAAATACCACAAGACAACCTGCGGAAAGCCTAAGTTGAAACGACAAAATGCCATACATGGGGGGTACAGAAACGGTAAAGCAAAAACCTATATACCTAAGCTGCAACGACAAAATACTCTGCTACATGTATAAAGGACGCATATTATATATTGTATATATAGTATTATATATTGTATTATATATAGTTATATGTATATTATATATCGTATTATATTATATTATATATATATATTATATTTATTAGATATATATATTATGATCGGTCTCATCTCGAAAACTAGACGTGCTAGAGGAAAACCGAAAACAGATTTGGAATCAGCGTCCCAACAGCTACCTGGCCCACCCATAATTATATATGATGAAAAATACTTGTTAGCCAGTGATAGTTTACGAAATATATAATTTTGTTATTGGTATAATTTCTCCCGGACACCCTGTATATATATATATATATATATATATATATATATATATATATATATATATATATATATATATATATATATATATATATATATATATATATATATATATATCTTATATATATATATATATATATATATATATTATATATATATATATATATATATAATACGTTCATAGCTTAACTAGAAGGATGAAAAGTTGAAAAGTTGAAAATTTTTTCACATAGAGCATCATTCCGCCCATATTTCCATTTCAGGGTACAAGTAGCTCACAGTAGCATTGCCAAGCAAACAAGAGGTCAATGTACTGATGAGGTTTGCGTGCGTAGTCTATCACCACTGAAAGCAACAATGCTTCGGGTTAGCCCAGTTCAAAGAACATTCAAATCCAATTCGTTTACGCACAATTTTCGTTAGTTTGTATTGCAGACACCTCCAGTTATTATCAGTCCAGGCGCATGATTCTTCAGGAGCAAGATGCACCCCCAAATTTGTTTTCCTCCCGAAAGCAGCACAAATTTACTTGTGTCAATCACAGTCTATCAGGCCTGCTCCAAACAAACTGGCCCCAAAACCACAAATATATACAGTATATATAACCTTGGTTTAGCTTCTGCCCGAATTGTTCATTCTGACGAAGGTCAAGCTTGTCATTCCACCTTATATATATATATATATATATATATATATATAGAAAAGTGTGTGTGTGTGTGTGTGTGTGTGTGTGTGTGTGTGTGTGTGTGTGTGAGAGAGAGAGAGAGAGACGGGGGGGGGAGGGCAAGTAGATTATAGCGTGAGAGTACTTTATCAATATAAAATATAGGAAATGAAGAGGGATTTAGCTTTCAATGTTATATGCAATTAAAGTGACAAAAAAGATAGCCGAAAATTAATTTTGTATATTAATTCGATAACCCTTTATGGGGGGGGGGCCACTCTGTGTACCACACATTAAATGAAACAGTTACCAAAAGTTTATAGGCATCGTTATTTAAAATATGTTAGATATTAACAACTATAATTTGACTCGTATTTTTTTTTACTTGAATTCCTTGGAAATTATTTGAACTTTATTTTAAAAACTGTTTCTGGTTTCAACTTTGGAAATGTTATTTCCCGATCATTATCAATCTGATTTACACTTTTTGACCTTAAAACTTCGTCGGGCTACATCGTGACCACATCGTAAAACCACTTCCCGTTAGATCAGCGAGGTTGAACGATATTCGGTCTGTTCAGGAGTTGGAGCCTTGGAGGATGAATGAGCATCCATTACGTCCGGATAAAGTATATCGCGATCCGTAGTTTGGATTCCACTTTAAGCTGTCAACCCCTTCTCGTCCTACGAACTGTCCACGTATCTGTTATAACGGAGGCAAATATCACGTATTTAACAACAACGCCTCTTGTTAATGTTGTTAAATGCGTGGTTATGAAGAATTCTTACTGGTAATAATAGATATTTTACGATAAAATCCTATAAAATAATTTCCATTTCAGAATGGGAAAAAGTTTGGAAAAATCAAAAGATGCGTGACAAAGTTTCAATCATTTAAAATCTAAATTAAAACTCCAATGAACGACTGCACTCTTAATCTTCACTATTTAAACTTGAACTGTTTACTCTTATATATATCATATATAGGGCCTATCAGAGGGAGGTGCTAGGAGGGTCATTTGGCCTGAGCCTCAAGCTTAAGCAGGGCCTCAAATTTAGAAACTTTCAGGTTTGAATATAATGTTTTGCACTGAAAGTAATAATTGGGTTTAGCTATGAGCCTCAAAAGCTGGAAGTGGCCCGGGCCTCTTTGGACCTCTGAGAGGGCCTATATATATATATATATATATATATATATATAGATATATAGGGTGTTTCACAACCGGTCTGCCATACTTTGGGGGGGGGGTGATATCGAGTAAAACGTTATTACAACATCGGTGCTATTTCCAACCGTTGCAGAGCTACGAACGTTCTAAAGTGCACAGAAAAAAATAAACGAGAGTATTAATCTCATGTATTTATTGCTACATTTTATGAGATACACTTTATAAATGTTCAAAACGTCCGCCTCGGTTTTCAATGGACAGCCTTGCTCGTTCCAAACAAGAGTCCATTGCCCATTGAATCATTTTGCGGGTGTTCTCGTATGTAAACAACGGCATCCATAATCCGACGCGAGAGTTCCTTTCTCGTTTGTAGTTTGGTCTTGTCGACCATCTTTTTTATAAGGCCCCCATAAAAAGAAATCTAACGGGGTTAGGTCCGGAGATTTCGGGGACCACGATATTGGACCAGCACGACCAATCCAACGATTTCCGTACCGCTGATTCAAGTAATCCGTAACATGACGATCAAATGTGGTGGCGCTCCATCGTGCTGAAAGAACATCCTCTGCCTTTTCTCCAAGGGCACGTCCTCCATCAAAAGCGGTAATTTGTTCGTCAGGAAGTTCAGATAATTATCAGCAGTTAATCGTTGTTCCAAAACGAACGGTCCAATCAGCTAATCTCCAATTACTCCGCACCAAACATTCACCGAGAATCGATGTTGAAAGTTTCCTTCAACGATACCGTGGGGATTATCTGCGGACCACAAGTGGGAATTTCGTCCATTGTTAATTCCATCCCGAATGAATTGCGCTTCATCACTAAACAGTATGCGATTAAGAATTTGGCAATGCATAACCATCCACTGGCAAAATTGAACACGTTTATCGTAATCATCGAGTTGAAGATCTTGCACACGTTGCAAATGATAGGGATACAAACCCTCATCATATATGGTTCGCCATACACGCGATGCGGATTCACCAATTCGTCTAGAAATCCTTCGAACACTGGTAGTTGGGCTACATTGTACTAGGTCCAGTATGCGCTCCTCCACAGCAATGGGCCTCGTGCTACATGTTCTTGGTTACGTGGAACAACTGTCCCTGTTTCCCTTAATCTCTAGTGTGTGTCACTAAACACTTACCTTTCGGTATTCGGCGGTTCGGAAAACGTCTTCGATATTCCTCAGGTGCCGCTCTGCTGTTACCATCACAGACTCCATAAATGAAATGAAGATCAGCGTATTCAGCGGGTGTGAACTGTTGATTCATTTTTATTGTTACCTTAGCGCAACACAGTGTCTCGTACCACGGATCAGAACCAATTGAAAGAAAAAACTGAGGATTAGTAGTGGTAACTTCGTTAACCGAAACTACCACCAGTGCTGCCATCTATCGAATTTCACACAAGTAGGGATTTGTTGTTTGCACATCTTAAAACGTCCGTAGCTCTGCAACGGTTAGACATAGCACCTATGTTGTAGTAACTTTTTTACTCGATATCACCCCCTCAAATCACCCCCAAAGTATGGCAGACCGGTTGTGAAACACCCTGTATATAAGAGTAAATGTAGAGATTACAGTAATTATTATTTGATGTCTCTCACCCACGTTTCGCAATTATTTTTTAATGTAATACTTATTTGGAGATTGTTTAACGTCCTTCGGAATGCCAAAGGTCAAATGACGGAGGGAAGATACTGCCTTACTCGAGATCCGAACCACTACTCCACCAAAGGAGACTCGGAGAAACGGCTTAATCCCTGAACTCTGAAGCCCGAGCCGCGACCGATTCGAAGCCGGGACATACGGGTTAATACCCTGGGGTTCTACCACGAGGGTACTATTACTAGTAATATCCATTACTGTTATTTCTATTATTATTTACATTTTTGGGTACAAACAGAAAAATTCATTGTTAGAATAACCAAAATACGTGCTAACTATTTGTTCACCGAATCAAATGGTTAATTCAACCAAAGGATAAATCGACTGACCATTAAGTATGTTCGTAACCAGAAAATTTAGCATGGTTGTAGTTCAATCATTGCATGGTTCAATTAAATATCTGAACTGGTTGGCAAACAGTAAACCATGCACAATATTTGGTTGTTGAAACGATTTTCTTTCTTTATCAGTTTCACCAGATATAACAGGTGATCCAAAGAGGTGTTCCCAAAAATAACATGCGATAATTGGATCACCATATATATATATATATATATATATATATATATATATATATATACACACACACACACATATATATATATATATATATATATATATATATATATATATACACACAGGGACGTAGACAGGGAGGGGAGCTACGGGGGCTTCAGCCGCCCCCGAAATAAAATCATAGGTTTGATATTTCTATGCAATACTTATGAGTAAGTGCGCCATATCAAGTACCTTCAGCACATGTTTAATTATTGTAATACATTTATAAGTGTTTTTACTCATTTACACACTTTTAATATATACAAATATAAACACATCCACAAGGAAAAAGAAATATGATTCCAAGCCCTTCCGTGTATTCAGAAGTACATTCCCTGACGAGGTGTACTTCATATATATATACTAACGTAATTACCAATTGAAACAAGTAGAACAAAAAGTATCTAGCTTTAATTAAACTAGTGTTCTTTTGTGTTATTAAATTTCTCTCTCTCTCTCTCTCTCTCTCTCTCTCTCTCTCTCCTCTCTCTCTCTCTCATTTGCTGTTTGTCCTTGGCTTGTTCAAACATGTTTACATTGGCAGCCAGACTGGCGTGCTTATAACGTCCCTACTATTAGAACAGTGTCTTGCTTCGCTCTACTATTACTATTTAAATATGGAAAGACCTTTCCAGGGATCTTCCTCAAATACAAATATTTTAAGAGGATCTTTTGATGAAGACGAGCGAAACACAATCTATTTGAAGCATCTCGGAACCCTTTTTCTTCAGTGTAAAACACTAATAAAAAAATGATTTTCCATTAAATGTTTAAGTATTTGGTATTGGAGATTAAGTATTTGGGTCAAACTATTACCAGCTCCTGAGTGATGACTCCGATATAAGAAAACAATCTCGAAGCCTGTGTGCTAAAGCGAATATGACTATAAGGAACTTTCGGTTCTGTACAAGTGAAGCTAAAGACACTCTCTTTCGTACTTTCTACAGTAATATATACGGACAGCAACTCTGGGTGAATTATAAAAAAGGTTCTGGCAGAACTCTAAATTTGCTGTACAACGGGTCTTTTAAACGCTTACATAAATTACCCCCGATATGCTCAGCTTCGCAAATGTTTGCTACCCGCAATGTCCCGAGCTTCCCGGAGGTAACAAGACGTGCTCAATACAGTCTAATGCAACGAATTAAAAATCAACCAACCCGATTATTCACGCTATCCATGAATTCTGCCGTTTATCCTCTAAGCTAAGCTATGGAACTTTTGGTACGAAAACGTCTGTCTGTAGCTCCACTTAACCTCGACATTACCGTATTATTTCTAATCAATTGTATATATTTCTATCATTAGTATATGAACTGACATTGTATTAATAATATTTGTCATATGGACTATAGTCTGCCAATAAACCTTTTCATTTTTATTTTTCATTTTAATTTTCACTTTCATTAAATGATACTGAACCCGCTTCGTGGCTGGTATCATTTATACTATTAATTTATGTAATATTAAACAGCTTCAATAGGGGATAACTATAATTACACACACACACAAACACACACACACACACACATATATATATATACACACCACACCACGAGGTAATTCAATAAGTATCTGCACTTTTAATTTTCACAATTTTATTTTCACATCTGATGGATTATAAACACATCACTTCTCAACATAGTCTCCCTGTTTCTCAATACACTTAGTCCAGCGATCTACACGTTTCCTAATGCCATCACAAAAGAATGTTTTTGGCTGTGTGCGTAGCCAGTCATGCACCGCCTCCTTCAGGTCATCATCGCCTTGGAATCGCTGACCTCTCAAAGCGTCTTTTAGTGGTTCAAACAGGTAAAAATCCGAAGGTGCTAGGTCTGGACTGTAGGCTGGATGGTCGAGAACTTCAAATTTAAGTTCTTGAAGGCATTTTCTAGTCTGTGCAGCGGTATGAGGGCGCGTATTGTCGTGTAACAGAATAACACCTTCCGACAATCTTCCTCTCCGTTTTGTGCGAATTGCTTGCTTTAGCTCATTCCGAAGCATGTCAGAATACGATGCACTTGTTACTGTAGTTCAACGCTCTAGATAATGTTCAAGGATAGGGCCTCGTGTATTCCAAAACAGTGTTAGCATAACTTTACCTGCTAACGGCTGCGCTTTGAATTTCCTTGCAACGGAGATGTTGGATGCTTCCATTGCATGCTCTCTCGCAACAAACAGTTGACAGAAGAGCACAAGCGTAATCATATGGACGTCTGCTCTCGTCTTTTGGCGCGATATCATAATGAAGGTGAAAACTTTTTGGAGCGCATTATCACTGGAGATGAAACCTGGATCCATTACTATGAATCAGAAAGCAAACGACAGAGCATGCAATGGAAGCATCTAACATCTCCCGTTGCAAGGAAGTTCAAAGCGCAGCCGTCAGCAGGTAAAGTTATGCTAACACTGTTTTGGAATACACGAGGCCCTATCCTTGAACATTATCTAGAGCGTGGAACTACAGTAACAAGTGCATCGTATTCTGACATACTTCGGAATGAGTTAAAGCAAGCAATTCGCACAAAACGAAGAGGGAGATTGTCGGAAGGTGTTATTCTGTTACACGACAATGCGCGCCCTCATACCGCTGCACAGACTAGAAAATGCCTTCAAGAACCTAAATTTGAAGTTTTCGACCATCCAGCCTACAGTCCAGGCCTGGCACCTTCGGAATTTTACCTGTTTGGACCACTAAAAGACGCTTTGAGAGGTCACCGATTCCAAGACGATGATGACCTGAAGGAGGCGGTGCATGACTGGCTACGCACACAGCCAAAAACATTTTCTTGTGATGGCATTAGGAAGCGTGTAGATCGCTGGACTAAGTGTATTGAGAAACAAGGAGACTATGTTGAGAAGTGATATGTTTATAATCTATCAGATGTGAAAATAAAATTGTGAAAATAAAAAGTGCGAATACTTATTGAATTACCCTCGTGAATATATATATATATATATATATATATATATATATATATATATATATATAGTATATATACACACACACACACACACACACACACACAGTATATTGTTTGCGCTCGAAATTATTTTCTCGGGATTTGTCCTGCTTGAAGGGTTTCATTTTAAAACGTCCTTCTTGACCTAAAACGTAATAGCGGTAACTCACCATTACAAAATCCGATAAGGGTTACGAGTATAGTTCTTGTGGATAAACATAATATTTTCAGCTCTTTATGGTGGTAAACAAGGTTTTAATAAGCAGTTGCTCACTTTTAGTTACTTTAATGATAATGTATTTAAATAATGATATTAGTTGTAGATGAATACTCTCAACCATTCCGACTGTGATAATTAAAAAAGCATGGTGGTACATCGACCTAAAATGGTTCGAATCGCCTTATAATGGAGGAGATTGTAGACAGTAATCGACCAGGGAAGTACGACGTTGGGGAGGGGGCGTTACACAAAAGGTAGGGAGTGCTAAAACTCCAACTTGTCATGTCATTGTCCTCCTTAGCTAATCTTTTTCCGTGTCTCATCTACCTTGTGAGCAGTCCAGCATACTCTCAAACACCCACTTCTCTCCCTATTCTTCACTACATATACATGCCTCTTACACACTACATAATATTTTCAAAATAAAAAAAATGGCAACAACTTCAAGAGTTTCGGAGTCCTCTGGGAAGGGGACCATAAATATCCTCACTTCTGGCTCCTCCGTTGACGATACCAGAAACGCAGACCCGGGCACCGGGTCTGGATCTGCTACAGCCCATTCGAGATGTTTTGGGTCTCTGCCTGATTCACTTTTCATAAACTTCGAATCCTCCGAATTCTATACCCTTTGGCTACGGCTTGCATGCCAATCTCAAATTAAATACATCTGTGCTGTCTATCTTTCTCCTAATTCTACTGACTATCCAAAATTCTTCAAAAGTGGAATACATTCTATCCCACTCTACTTTTGCTGAAATCTCCATTTTAGGAGATTTTAATGTTCACTACCACCTTTGGCTTTCCTCTTATTTCACTTGCATCCCTTTTGAACTACAGTAGCTTACAACTTTTCTATCCTGAATGACTTAGAGCAGTAGAGCATATTGTACAGCACTTTACTCGTATCCTCGATCGCCTTGGAGATAGGCCCAACTTTCTGATTATTTCTCACCATTCATCCTTCTTCTTACTTTGTCGCACTTTTTCTCTGTTGAACTCCTCCGACCACAATTTTATATGTTTCCTATCCTATCGCTTCAATTTGGCCTTTGGATCCTCCCAAGAGGATTTTGGCGCCGCTGATTGGGAGGCCTTAGGTAGTACTTCTCTGATTTCCCATGGAATGATTACTGCTTCTGTAGCCGGGGCCATTCCGGGTGTGCTGAGCGCATCACGGAGATGATTCTCTCGGGCATAGAGACGTATATTCCCTTTTCTATTCCTCCTATTAGTGCAAAAGAAACCTTGGTTTAACTTTGCTTTTTTTAATACTATCCGCAACAGAAAAGAGTCTTTCAGAAGGTACCGTCGCCATCCAACGACTGACTCTCATTCAGCTTATATTTTTGCCCAGAATCCTTTCCTGTTCTTCGACTTTCCAAACATTCCTTCATCCGACAAAAATGTAAAAACCTATTGAATTCGAATTCTTCTCGCTCTTTCTGGCATTTAGCTAAGAACCTCTCCAACAACTTTACTTCCTCTTCTTTCCCTCCTCTTTCCCATTCCGACAGCTCAGTTACCGTCTCTTCTCCCGACAAAGCTGAACTCTTCGCTCAAACGTTCGCTTCCACCTCAACCATGGACGATTCCGGTGCTGTTCCTCCATCTCTTAACCCCCTCTGACTTTATTATGTCTGAAATTAGAATCTCTTCTGAAGATGTTTTTTTCTGCCCTATCTGGGCTGAATTCTAGGAAGGCGTACGGTCCTGATGGTGTTCCTCCTGTTGTTCTGAAGAACTGTCCTTGTGTGCTGACTCCGTGCCTAGCAAACTCTTTCGTCTTTCTCTTTCATGTGGTACTTTTCCTTCCTGTTGCAAGTTCACTTTCATTCAGCCTGTCCCAAAGAAGGGTGACGGCTCTGAATCCTCCAACTATCGTTCAATTACTATGATTTCTTGCCTTTCTAAGGTTTTAGAATCTATCCTTAATAGGAAAATTCTTAAACACCTCTCTTATTACAATCTCCTTCCTGATCGTCAGTATGGGTTCCGCAAGGGATGCTCTACTGGCGAGCTTCTTACATATCTCTGATACCTGGTCATCCTCCTTTCGGGATTTCGGTGAAACTTTTGCTGTTGCGCTAGACATATCAAAAGCTTTTGATAGAGTCTGGCACAAATCTTTAATTTCCAAACTGCCCTCCTTCGTTTTCTATCCTTCTGTTGGTGCCTTCCTCTCTTATTTCTTTTCTGGCTGATCTATAGCTGCGGTTGTAGATGGCCACTGTTCTTCTCCTGAAGCTACTGACAGTGGTGTTCCTCAGGGTTATGACCTGTCATCCACACTTTTCCTTTTATTTATCAATGATCTACGAAGTCACACTTCATATCCTATCCACTCCTATACCGATGATTCCATTCTTCACTTCTCCACCCGCTTCGCAAAGCGCCCCTCTCAACAGTCTCTCCATGCTTCGCGTAGGACGGCTATGGTACACCTGACTTCTGATCTTTCTGCCATCTCTGACTTGGGCAGAGAAAACTTTGTGGCTTTCAATGCCTCCAAAATTCAGTTCCTCCATTTGTCTTCTCTTCACAATCTTCCACACGACTATCCCCTTACCTTCAACAACACACAACTCAATCCTTCCTTTTCTCTTAACAATCTTCCACACGACTATCCCCTTACCTTCAACAACACACAACTCAATCCTTTCTCTTCTCTTAACATTCTTGGTATTTCCTTTTCTCGTGATCTTTCCTGGAAAGATCACATATACTCTCTTTCCAAAACAGCTTCTAAGAGGTTAGGTGCTGTACCGCCTCCGCAGTTTCTTCACCCCCACTCAGTTACTGTCTTAGTATAGGGATCTTGTCCACCCCTGTATAGAGTACGCTTCTCATGTGTAGGGTGTCTCAACCCACATAGTCGTACTTGACCGGGTGGATTCAAAGTCTTTTCGTCTCATCAATTCCCCGTCTCTTACTGACTGTCTTCAATCTCTCTCTCTTCGGCGCAATGTTTCCTCACTTTCTCTCTCTTCGCCACAGTGTTGCCTCACTCTCTCTTTACTATCGCTATTGTAACGAACACTGCTCTTCTGATCTCTCTAACCGCATGCTTCCTTCTTTAAGGAGAGCACGCAGTACCAGACTTTGTACACATTCTTATTCCTTTTCTGTCCAACTCTCTAACGCAAGAGTTAATCGGTATTTTCAATCTTTCATCTACTCAACCGGTCAACTCTGGAACAATCTTCCACATTCCATCTTTTCCTTTATCTATGACCTCCGATCTCGAAAACTCTGGACCTTGATTTTGGCTCTCTTCTTCTTTGGGGGTGGGGGCGCTTTTGTCAGCATTCGCTCTTGGCTCCTCCTTCCTGCCAAAGATAAAAAAAATGTAAAGAATTAACCCATTTTATGTAAACTCTTAATAAGCTTAAAATTATTCCATTCCCTTTTGATTAAATACTTAATTTCTTATTAGAGATTTTTTGAGGTTTAATTCCAAACTTTTATCAGTTTATTATCTTAAAGTTTTTCATTAAATCAACAATTTTGGAGAATATTTACCGGTTTTATATATATATATATATATATATTAGTGATGTATCGGATGTCAGATTTCAGACATCCGCGGATCCGGCTACAGATGCGGATGTCCAGAGCTGGGCAATAAATACATTGAATGTATTTAAATACTAAATACTAAATACATGGGAGAAATGTATTTAAATACTAAATACTAAGTACATTTTACGAATGTATTTAGATACTAAATACAAAATACATCAATTGTATTTAAATACATTTGTAAATACATTTTAAATACATACAAATTTTAACATATGCATTCACTAATTCATGTTTTGATAAATTTCTACTTTAGGGGACACGGTGAATTTCGAAATAAATACACCACTCGATAGATCAGACGATTTTAAAAGCTTTTTCATCAATGAATTTTCCATCGCAAATTGGATTGATTGCAACGAGTTAGTTACACAGGCCCACTTAAGGCAGAGCCGTTTTGTACGATTATTCGGTCAATTTCAAGATATTTTTTTATGTCTAAAAAACCACTTACCTTCAGATGAGTGTACAGATTCGTTGTAGCATTGCTTGCAGCAGAGACTTCGTGTTTACACAGCAAGCAGGTGCACTTTACCTTATTACCGTCTTTAGATTTAATTTTAAAGTATTTTCCATCAAACAGAGGGTGCACTAAATTGTTATCTGCAGATCTATCACTGTTTGATTCACCGGATTTGCTTGTTGAAGCCATGACACGCACACGATAAAGAAATCAACCGCTTTCGACTAAGAGTGGCACACAACTGATTGAACTGACACGTTGAAACATGAACCATGCTGTACTACACTGTCGACGCGTCGTACTGTGCTAGTACAGAACGTGTATTAAACCAGTAAAAGTATTTACATTTGTATATTTTGAGTATTTAAATACATTGTATTTAAATACTCATTAAAGTATTTAAATACTATATTTAAATACATGAAAAACAATGTATTTATAAATACAGTTCTAAATACACAAATGTATTTAAATACATATTTAAATACAAATGTATTTAAATACTGCCCAGCTCTGCGGATGTCAAACATTGACATCCGCATCTGTATCGCCAAAATGCCTAAGGCGCCTCCTTTTGGGAGGATCCAAAGGCCAAAGTGGAGCGATAGACTAGGAAATGGAAACAGATATAAGATTGTGGTTGGAGGAGTCCAACGGAGAAAAAGTGCGAGGGAGTAAAAAGAAGGATGAGTGGTGAGAAATAAATCCAGAATGTTGGGCCTATCTCCAAGACAATCGGGGATACGAGTAGGGTGATGTACAATATGCTCTACTGCTCTAAGTCATTCAGGATAGAAAAGCTGTAAGCTAGTTCAAAAGGGATGCAAGTGAAATGAGAGGAAAGCCAAAGGTGGTAGTGAATATTAAAGTCTCCTAAAATGGAGATTTCAGCAAAAGTAGAGTGGGATAAAATGTATTCCACTTTGGAATTGCGGTAGTAAGATAATTTTGGATAGTCAGTAGAATTAGGAGAAAGGTAGACAGCACAGATGTATTTAATTTGAGATTGGCATGTAAGCCGTAGCCAGAGGGTATAGAATTCGGAGGATTCGAATTTGGGAATACAGAACAAGTTAGGTCATTGCGTACATACTCGTATATGTAACAGCCACCTTTGGAATTGAATTGAATATAGAGAAAGTAAGAGGGTACAGAAAGGGGTTGCTGTCACTCGTCCCAGACACCTGAGTTTCAGTGAGGAAGAGAAGGTGAGGTTTAGAGGAAGAGAAGTGGTGTTCAACAGCAGCGCCGGCCTTAGGATATTTCGGGCCCTGTGCAGAGTATACTGTACGGGCCCCCCATGACACAAGTCAAATTGTTTTTCATTGCTAATCATTTTATTTTAGTAGATTGTTAACAAGTACAACAAGTAAAATTTAACTATACAAGTGCACCTGTAACAGAATACCAACAGACCAACAGCCTTTACTATTATTACTACTTATTACCTTATTATTATCAAATATTTAAACTATCATAAGAGGTTTCAACCAGCGCCGGCCTTAGGATATTTAATTAGGAATAGGATAATTCAATTTAATTAGGATAAAAAAATAAATTACATTAATTTACACCAATTTTGGCACTCTGACGTCGATTGTAAATTTCTGTGAAATTTTCGGGCCCCCCTAAGTTGCGGGCCCTGTGCGACCGCACGGTTCGCACACCCCTAAGGCCGGCACTGTTCAACAGTTTGAAAATTTGAGGAAAGGACGCGAATATTGCAGAAGTTCATGAAAAGTAAATCAGGCAGAGTCCCACAACATCTTGAATGGGTTGTAGCAGATTAAGACCCGCTGCCCGGGTCTGCGTTCCCGATATCGTCAGCGGTGGAGCCAGAAGTGGCAACATTTATGACCCTCTTCCCAGAGGACTCCGAGGCTCTTAAAATTGTTGCCATTTTTTTAAATTTTGAAAACATTGTGTAGTGTGTAAGAGAGAAGTGTGTGTTTGAGAGTATGCTGGACTGCTCACAGGTAGATGGGACACGGAAACGTATCAGCTAAGGAGGACAGTGACAGGAGAAACAAGAGTTCTCTGGTCGATTGGTGTCTACAATCTCCTTCTGTTTAATTGAGGTTAATAAATTCCTATGTTTTACGTACCTACTGAGTTTGTCATTGTGTCTAGAGTCTTTTTTATAGCTTGGAACATTTATACAGGAATAGGAACATTTTTTGGGGGGGAAACCTGGTGTATATATACACATATATATATAAATATATATATAAATAAATATAAAGGAATATAAAGAAGAACAATCACCAACAGTCCGGCTGGTCCCTACGAAGGTATCTGTTTATGAAAATAATAATAATAATAATAATAATAATAATAATAATAAACGCTATCAAAAGATTCTAAATTTCTTGTGTCGTAGTTAAATATATATACAACTCCGGATCATAAAAATAGAATACTAACTCAAATGAGCTCATGACCTTGTTAATAAAGTTCTTTTTATAAATGCAAGTGACCCCACACCACTTACATTCATGCAACCCTACACAAACACACTCGCCGCCTTTATAAAATGGGATTTTGGTCAAGAGAACGAAAAATTAAATATAAAACCGAAAAAGAAAAATTAAGACAAGACGACTATCCTGGTGTAAAGAAAGAGTTGCATGAATTGCAAACGAGTGGCAAAAAGTGCTTTTTTCAGAACAATCAAAATTTTGCGTCATTTGGTGACAGGGGTCAGTGCGTTTTGCCGAAGAAAGTCTGAATGTATCATGAAAGTTGCCTGTAGCGATCGGTCAAATTTACGACGAGTGTGTTAGTTTGGAGTTGTATAAATGCAAATGGTGTGGGATCACTTGCATTTGTAAGTAGAACTGTCAATAGTCAGGTTTATCAAGAAATCTTAGAATACTTCATGCTGGAGTTTGCAAAACAGCTGTATGGAGACGACCATTTATTTATCAACATGATCTGGCTTCAGTTCATGCGGCTCGTGCACATCTAGTTGGTTTGATGCTCATAAAATTGAAGTACTACCATGGCCAGCTATTTCTGCCGATCTTAATCCGATAGAAAATCGTTGCAATATTACAAAGCAGAAGGTCCAAAAGCGTGAACCAGGAACACTTATTGAACTGAAGAGGTGTTTGATGACAACTTGCCAATCAATAACTACAAAAGAATGCACTTGTCAACTCGATGCCACGTTGATTGGAGTCCGTAATCGGAAAGGAGAGTAGACGAACTAAATACTAAGACGTATAGCTAAAAAAGTCTTTGATAAAGGTTTAATATATTGGCAGTACTTAATAAACATAATGAATTTATTCTATTTTTTTGGGTAACACCTGACAAGATATCCTAATATTTTGGCATGTCGCTATGCATTATAAACTTTTCACTCTTTAATAAGGGTTTTGCTACATTTTATGTTCTTTTTCGAAACTGGCACGCATTATCATAATGACTTCACAGATACTCGATATTCCTCATAAAGGTGTATAACAAAAAGGTATTATGAAGGTCATGAGCGCATTTGAGATAGTATGCTATTTTTCTGGTCCGAAGTTGTATTAATAGAAGAGAAATACTGTTTTATTAACTGTAGCAAATTGTGTACTCACATGCAACGATAAATGAAAAATTCCACATTAAATACTTCAGTAATTAAAATATTAATATAAAATAATTTAAATTATTAATGACCAAAATATTAATAAAATGCCAAATTAGACAATCAAACACTTCAATCGAAAAAGCGGATTTAAAAGAAAAACAAATATATATATTTTTTAATTTAAAAAAATTAATTATTTTTTAAAATTATTAATAATCTTTTTCAACTTATAAACTTTTTACTTTGATTTTTGGTATTTTAGCTTTAATTATAACCGATCGGGACTTATGGGCCACCTTGTATATACAAATATATATATAATATATATACACACACACACACAGGGTGTCCCATAAGTCCGGCATCATAGGAAAAAAAATTTAAAAAGGCAAAACAAAAGCTTTTATTTACAGAACGTGTTCAATATGTCCACCATTGTTTTCAATGCACAAATTCAGACGTGATACCCAGTCAGCAAGCACACGGTGAATGATGTCAGGAGTAATGGTGTTACATGCCCCAATAATGTGCTGCCGCAAATGTTCAACACTCCTAATTTTCTCTGCGTATACCAGCGCTTTCAAGTGGCCCCAGAGATAAAAATCTAGTGGCGTGAGATCCGGGCTTCTAGCTGGCCATTCCACAGGCCCTCGACGTCCTATCAAATGACCAGGGAATTGTTGGTACAGGTATTCCCTTACTTGGGTGCTGTAATGTGCAGGAGCGCCGTCTTGCTGGAACCATGTTGGGAAATTTCCTTCTTCGTTCAAGACACTGGGAAATGCTTCTTCCTTGAGCATACGTAGGTAGGTGCCTCCAGTGACATGTTCAACGAAAAAGAGGGGGCCTAAGATGCGATCCTTCCAAATGCCACACCATACCATCACCCGAGATGCACCTTGTTCCTTTGAAGAGGTATACCAGTGGGGATTATTATGAGACCAGTAGCGGGTGTTCTCTCGATTTACCTCACCATTTCCATAAAAAACAGCCTCGTCACTGAACAGAATGGGGACGGGAAATTGGCATCCCGAGCATATGAATTATGGTTTGTAGAAATAGAAAAATATGAATTTCTCCTATGATGCCGGACTTATGGGACACCCTGTATATATATATAAATTCCAAAATGCGTTTTTGAAAAACTGTTCTTAGTTTCAGAAGAATATATATATATATATATATATATATATATACACTGTATATATTACTTTTCTTTCAGATATTTTTCGAAGAATTTAAAAAATGTAGCGAATATGCTTTTATTGGAGAAAAATGTTTTCCAAAAGGAAAATCTAAATTTTGGCAGAAAAACAGTTGAAAAACAATTTTTATTGACTGGAATAATATTCCTATAAAATAAAAGTCATCATCATTAAAAAGGGTGAAAATTTAACTTTTTTAAATATATTTAATTTTAATGTGGTGTAATTTCAGCTTTAATATCTTTTCCTTTCAACGTTTCAATTGATCCGTGCGATGATTCCTCATTTCACGAAGGTCAATCTTGTTGCCCCTCCTCTCGAGTTGGTCTGGTGAAGTAGAGAGTTGGTTTCTTGTGCTCTCCACTTTATATAGCCAGGTACGCCCGGCTCATCGGGGATTGTTCTAAGCCAGACGTCAGATCAGATCTTTTGAAGATATACACCGCGATACCACTCGTGTTTCTTAGTTTCTTGGGCAGCTGGTTAAACAACCTCGGTCCTCCCACAACAAAACTATTTTCCTTCAGGGTTGAAGATGTTCCCTGTCTAGCCTTTAATTTGGGAACACGACACATTCTTCCTTTTCTACTTTCCACTGTTAGTTGAGTGGTTATAGGGTTCAAAGTAAGATTAGAGGCTAATTCCTTCATTATTTTCCAAGTGCAAATAATGGTGTACCTCTCTCTTCTTCTTTCATGTCAATATAGATTTAATTTACATAACATTTCCCAGTAATTTAGGTCTTTGCATCCATTGATCATGGCTGTGAAACTTTTCTGAATCCTTTCTAGTTGACTAATCACTTCATTTTTATGTGGGGATGTTAAAATCGAGCAGTTTTCCAAGTTTTATTCATAAATTATGTTACAAATAAAAGAATAAAAGACAAAAATATTGCAGTAAACAATCATAACCACCTTTGTTTCAAATACAAATACAATACAAGATATACACACAATACAACATAATCCGCGTGTCAGGGTTAAAAAGCGTCGCGTCTATGTGTATGTTTATGTCAACGTGGCGCTTTTTAATCCTGAAACATCGGTTTTAAAAGTCCTCTCATGAAGGCCATGTTTCTTATCGATATTTATCCGTCAGAAATATATGTAAAAGTAAAGGAATGTCTCTGTAGAAATAAAGGAATGTCTCTTTCATTTGGTCCAATTGAAACCACATAAAAGGAGCACATTTTTGGCTATTACCGTATGTTAAATCTTGACTGATCCATGTTCTCGACCCTGCGTCAAACATTAATTAATATAAAATATTTTAGAACTTTGGATCAATCCCAGAATAGGCACCTGAAATCATTTTTAGGTGCTTAATCTGGGATTGAGGCAAAACACAGGTGCTTAATCTGGGATTGAGGAGAAAAAAATATAAACAGTTTTTAGAGATATAATTTCATTGTTTTTATCAATATTTGAAAAAATCAACTCTACCCTAGCTAACCTAACCTAACCTAATCTTTTGCTATATCTTCTGCTTTTTTGGTTAGTTATTTAATTCCTTGCAAGGTGCCTATTCTGGGATTGAAGTTGAACGCAGGTGCTTCATCTGGGATTGAGGTACATCAGGTGCCTATTCTGGGATTGACCCAGAACTTTTACACCGATACTGGATATTTTCCCTGTTTTTATAATGCATTTAGCGAGTATAAATTGGGTTTGAAATAAAAAAAAACGAAAGAATAAAGCGTATACTGAAGCTTGTTTGATTACGTTTAATTAAAAGAATATCTGTTTTATATATTTTAAACTACACATATAGAATATCCTTTTGTTTTTACGACATACAATATATAGAATTTATTGAAACTATATATTTATTTTCTATGCAAACGGATTTTCTATTGCTGAGAGAGAGAGAGAGAGAGAGAGAGAGAGAGAGAGAGAGAGAGAGAGAGAGAGTTACAAGGAGTTACAAGGAAAAGAGGTGCCTCAAAAGGTCTTGCGGCCCATACCGAGGACATACCAATGGCAACAGTGCCAGAAAAATTTTCCACACCCTCAAATAGTGTGCAAGATTTGGTCTAACCTTTTCTTGAACTGATCCACAGAGGAACTGTTCACAACTTCTGAAGGTAACCTGTTCCACGTGTCACACATCTTATACGTAAAGTAATTCCCACACACACTAGTCCTAAACCGTTTCAAATTAGAGAGAGAGAGAGAGAGAGAGAGAGAGAGAGAGAGAGAGAGAGAGAGAGAGAATAATAATAATAATAATAATAATAATAATAATAATAATAATAAATGTTTAATTACCTTTTCCAAATGATTCTCAATTAAAAGAGAGAAATAGTTTATTATATTTAATTTAACATTTCGTCCGTACACGTGTGACATTATCAAAGAAATAAGAATAATTAATTCCATAAACTACGTATAATACGTACGTGAAAACGATCAACAGTTATCATAAAAAAAATAAAATTGGTTGAGCAACTCAAAACTAAAAAAAAATATTGAGGTCTCGAACCATTGCTTTTGTAACAATATGAATTTTTTTTTTGTATAAAAATGTTGAATTTACGAGTAAATAAAAGTAAATAAGTTAATTTAATAATGAATCAATAGAAATATTTGTAAAAGAAGTCATTTCTTTAAATTTTATAATGATTTAATGGTTGTTCCATTTTATTAATAAGGTTTGTGATATATTTAGAGTATAAAAATAAATATAAGTCTTAAATAAGACTTTTTAATTATTCCAAATTTTGGAATTTTATGATAATCAATTTTGATGTACTTTTTTTTATTTATTTATATTTTGATGGATAGATGTTAATAGATTATTTTGTATATAATAGTTTATTAAATCATTTATTTTTTATCTCTTTGATAATATCTTAATTGTGCAGATGAGAAAAGTGAGATTAAAATACAACAACAATAATAACTAATACGAATATAAAATAAGAAATACAGTCATATGAATAAAATAAAATGAAGCTTACGTGAACGATTTTTAATAATGAAATAGATGTTTAACATACCGTAGATATTTTTCAAATTTGTTTTTAAAAACAAAGTACGAGACGTTGTTTGTGTCAATGTTGTTGTGTTAAGTGAACCTTTTTTGGAGGTTAAAAACGACTTTTATTGTGAAATTACTTATTTTGATAAATAGATATAGAAACAATATAAGTATGCTAGAGATGTTTATATATATATATATATATAAAGTAACGCAACCCATGGGAAAACGATTTATTTCAGAGCAAGTGCTGGAAGTGGGCACCGTTCTGTGCTTCACACAAGTGGATACGGCGATTCATATTCTTAAAGACCTTTAAAGATCCAAGGTGTATTTCATCTTTTTCATATATTCACCACCTGCAACAGAAGGAAAAAATCAATTACGTGCGTTTCTCCATGGGTTGCGTTACTTTTTGATCACCCTTTATATATATATATATATATATATATATATATATATATATATATATATATATTAGTGATGTAGCGGATGTCATTTTTTTCACATCCGCGGATGCGGATGCGGTTGAGGATGTTTGATTTCAACATCCGCGGATGCGGATGCGGATGCGGATGTCTACATTTTCGTTATTTTTTAGGATATATTCGAGATTTGTTGTGTTTAACGTATATAATAAGTTATTATATAGAGAGAGCTGTAGCTATAATGTAGCATAATTGATTAATTGTACAATAATTGCTGTACTTTTCTCTGAACATATAAAATAATATCAAGCATCTAACTAATATAGAAATCAATTAGTGAATTCGTCTGCAAATAAATTCGTTATATTTTGTTGAGTTTCAGCCACAATTAGAAACCATAATTGTGTTACCAGGATGCGGGACGTGAACCCAACTCAAATGCACCCCACCGACCTCTTTCCCCAACCTCCACCCTTATAGAAAGAGATCTTTAATTAGCTTGATAACTATTTATATTAAGTTTAAAGTTTTATTAGGCATATTTATAAATGAGTAATTAAAATAAAGTAAACTAAGATGTTCATCGTTTAATGTTCAAACTTAATTATAGGAAGGTTATGCTTAAGGAACATTAATTTTTCTGCCTTTTCTGCTGCCAGTCTGTTTCTCTTTTCATCATATATTAATCCAGCACTGCTAAATAATCTCTCGCTTGGTACGTTTGTTGGAGGAAGGCTAAATGTTTCCTTGCAAGTTTACTCAAGTATGGATAGATATTCTGCGTATTTTTCCACCAACTAATAGGATTGTCACATGCAGCCAGGCGTTTTTCTTGGTGATAGCTCTCGATCATTTTTACTACATCTTTTGACATCGCGTAGGTCTCGTCATTGCTGCTTGACTCAAGAAACTGAGAGACAGATTCTGTGATAGATTTGCTTGTTGAAGGTGTTGTTCTGTCACTGAAACTTTTATTCTTTTGGTGGGTGGCGAAGCGACAGATTCAAGAGATTGAAGCTCTTCAACTGCTTTGCCAAGTGATGATTTAACTCGTTCTAATGTACTAGGTGAAAATAACTTAGCTTTGTAACGTGGATCTAAGTAGGTTGCAAGAGAGTAACTTCATACAAGAACAGCCTCTCGTCTTGTCGCTTGCATCACTTTTGCGCACAATGAACTAGTTCTATTAATATAGTAGAATTTGATAATTTCCGCTTATTAATGACATTTTATCTCAACGGTCCACATCCGCACGACATCCGCAGTCCAAAGTGCGGATGCGGGTGCGGATGCGGATGCGAGAAAATGTGCGGATGTTCCGCGGATGCGGATGCGGATGCGGATGTGACCTACATCACTAATATATATATATATATATATATATATATATCGTCTTATCAAGGACACACTTTTCTTTAATTTTTACGTTACAAAGTATTTGACATATAATTTGGTATGGTACATCATTATTTTTGTTTATGTAAGTACATGCTAAATGTGAGAAAGAACTGCGTGGGTTGAAGTCAGGTGAGTATGGTGGTCAAGACCATTCACCTGCAGAGAATCGATTTCCGATGCGACGGTCATTGAACTATTCGGATTGATGATCCAGCACTGCATTGGACCGTTTAGGGTGTGGATTGCCTTGGCTACCACCGGTACTGCCGTCAATAAGGGAGAAGTCAAGGTTGCGAGCGTGCATTGATAATGGAGGAGGGCTTATGCCGCATAATCTTGGACTCAATTAGGTAACTGTATAGAAACAGAAAGTTTTTCTACTCGTGTCTGTATAACGGCGAATTACAAAATAATGGTTACAGTTAGCAAAAATCCAACTTCACCACGAGATTGACCATGAAATTCTATACAGAACACATATATTGATTGTGCAAATAACATTTGATAAAGGTAAAATTATATTGTTCAAAATCAGGGTAATAGTTTTTTTTGCCCACCCGGTATATATGCAAAATTTATCCCTCATCAGGATTCGAACCCGGACCTTCTAACTCTTGAGACGCCGTCACTGAAACAGGCGACATTTTTTTCACCCGAGAAAACACTGCTTTCGAATTCAGAGTATTTTGCGTTCCTCTGATGATAAAATGTTGCTACTAGCCAATAGTTCTTAGGCATTGCTCTATTACCTCCTTTGAATAGGAAGGCAATGTTCGCGTTCTTTAATAGATATGGAATTTGTCCTGTGTCGAGTGATTTTCTCCATAGTAAGTATACAAAGACTTGGCAATACTCTCTTTATATTTCTTCAGAAGCATGGCACTCAATGTGTTTGGCCTTAGTGCTGAATCTTCTCGTATTTGTGATATTACCTTAATTACATCTCCTCCTAAGAACTCTAAACCTATTAATAGATTCGTGTCCGAACTTGTTACTGGCTGATATGTATCTATGTCAAAGAGTTCATTTGGATTTTCTACTTTCTTCTCGGACTGGGTGCTGAATACGTCATTTGAGTATTCAGTCATTCCGTCTTTTAACGGACTAATACATTTTTTACATTGCATTTTTCTTTTCGCAAAAATGTAGCAGTATTTGGGTTATTTTTTTGTTTTCTTTAAAAGCCTAAAGCTTAAGGGCCAAATTAAAAAAAAATAAATAGTTCAGCTTCACAATTATGTATGTCATTGTAATAAACTTTATTAATAAACTTTTATTAATAATAAAACCAATGTATTTATTTTATTATTAATAAAGTTTATTCAATTCAATTCAATTCACTTCAAAAACTTAGATTTTATTCTCGTTTGTCTTGTAGATAATGTTTGTTTAAGGTCCACTTCTATTTCGCATAGCTTTTTCTTCTTCATTCTCCCTTCCTTCAGTTCTGCATCCGTGTAGATTTTTTACAGTCTGTTTCGGTTGCCTAAATAATATTCTGATTTTTCTTTTGAATTTGCTATGTTTTCTTTTTTTGTTTCCTCAGAACATGTTTCAGCAGTATGGGTTTAGTTTCACTTTCTATTATAGATATATTGCAATTCCCAGTTTACTTTCATGAAATCTTAATTTACACTTTCCCAATTTACTTTCTTTGAATTCATATTTAAATCGTCAAATATGCCTCCTAACTTTCTGGGACTCTCCTGGTTGCTAACTTTATTTTTATATCGATTAGGTTATGGCCAGAAAAATTTGTATGGGTTACTTTTAACTTATTATGACATTGTTATTTGTTAAAAATAAATCCAAAACGTTTTCTTTTCTAGTCGCTTCACAGATTTCCTGGGAAAGTGCAATTCCATAATATCTAATAATATATAAAGGAGCTATTGAAGAATAGGGACCTCAGCCTTCTTTAGTTAGGCTTATAAAGCTAACTAACGAAAATATCACGACCTAACCTAACCAATCGTTAGGTTAACTGTACGCCCTTGACGATTGGTTAGGTTTGGTCATGATATTTTCGTTAGTTAGCCTTATAAAGCTAACTAAAGAAGGCTGGGGTCCCTATTCTTCAATAGCTCCTATATAAATAATATTTAACTGTCATTTTTCTTCCATGTTATAAATGGAGAGTTAAAATCGCCATAAATTAAAATATTTGGTTCTGGGGTTTTAAATGATTTTAACATATTTTCCACTTCACTTGTAACGAATTGGATTTCATATCTTTGGGGGTGTTTGGTGGTTTGTACACATTCATAATGATTAGGTTCAGTTCTTTCATTTCTAAAATAAGAATATCGACTTTGCTGTTTGATTTGCTTACCTTCCCTTCACATGTGTATGTGTTTTTTATGTAAATGCAACAGCCTCCTCCTTTTCCAGCAAATCTATCCGCTCTGTATATATTGTACTGTCGGGTCCGGACAAAAACCCCTTAGGACAAAAAACCCCTATGGCAAAAGCCCCCTAGGACAAAAGCACCCTAGGACAAAAGCACCCTGGACAAATTGCTGGGTAGGGCAAGTCAGGTATCACATCTAATCTGAAAAGATCAGAAGATATTTAGGTGAAATAACCAATATTAACCTGTTATGTTAATTGAATGCCCAGTTAGGTCAACTGAATGCCCAGTTAGGTCAACTGAATACCAAGTTAGGTCAACTGAATGCCCGGTTAGGTCAATTCAATGCCCGGTTAGGTCAACTGTACGCCCTTGATGATTGGTTAGGTTAAGTTGTGATATTTTCGTTAGTTTAAACGAAAATGACGAGAGCAAAAATACATAAACTAAAACTATAAACATAAACTGTAAATAATAAAGAATAAAAATAATGATTAAAAAAAATTCTTATTGTTATTTTTCCTAGGGGGCTTTTGTCCTATGGGGCTTTTGTCCTAGGGGCTTTTGTCCTAGGGGCTTTTGTCCTACACTCACTGTACTGTAGTCCTTTGTTGCTGCTTCAGTGTCTTCGATGCAATTTTCACATACTTTTTTTTTCACATTTATGCAGGTATGTTTCCGTCAGGCATATGCTATCTGTATTAGTTCCCAGAGATAAATTTTGCAGGTATTGTAATTTGCAGTCTACATGGTCAGTATACAGGCCTTGTAGGTACTTGTAGGGTATCTCCTCCCCACCAATTTTGACAGAATATTTTCGTTAAAACTAACGAAAATATCACGACTTAACCTAACCAATTAATTATCAAAGGCGTACAGTTGATCTATTATTAATTATAATATTGTTTGTTTCTGGAATAGTATTTACTATTTACTAATAGATCAACTGTACACCCTTGATAATTGGTTAGGTTAAGTCGTGATATTTTCGTTAGTTTTAATGAAAATATTCTGTTAAAATTGGTTGGGGGGGGGAGATAACCTACAAGTACTGCCTTGTATGTTTGTGTGTAACAAATTTACAGGATTAATAATCTTAGTGCTCGGTTGTCTTGGTTAATGGTCGTTTTCTGATCGATTTTGACGGTTTCTGTTCAGTATTATTGAGTGGGTCGTTGCATTTCAGAATACTGGAGCTGCAGCCCTTGATACCATTACAGTTGTTGAATTAACGATGGGTGGTGTTGGGCGGGAGGGTGGTGTTGGGCGGGAGGGTGGTGTTGGGCGGGAGGGTGGTGTTGGGCGGGAGGGGGGGGTACATATAATTGCGAAGTTCGGTCTTTTCTCATTAAGAGTGACAATTGTTCTTATATCGTTCTCATTTCTTCTGAAAATACGCTTCAGCGGCGTTGTTGTTACTTCTTTTGTTTAGGGTTTGAGCTGTTATTTCTATCTTTCTCCTTTGTTTACCCTTGAGGTAAAAATACGGGCACTCCATATTTAGAAATTTTTTCTCCTTAATCGATTATCTGCAAATACAGTAGAAGGGAGAAAATACCAGCAGTTTGCTCCGTATCTGCAATTCCCATTCCTCATCATGTAGGAACATTTCTTAGGATAGTTATATATGCATCTATAGCCATACTTATACAAACTTGTTTTGTAATATTCGCACAGGGTCCGTCTTTTGGATTCTTTTACGTTTTTAAACTTACCCTTCTGGAATTTATACGATTCAATCTTTCTCTCTTGTTCCAGCACTACTTCTTCCCTACTCAGTAGTTTTTGTCCTTGGTGTACTGTAGGTTCGTTTGTATTCATGATGTTACTGTCTTGTATCGGTGTACTGTAGGTTCGTTTGTATTCATGATGTTACTCTCTTGTATCGTGTATATTCCTTCGTCTAAGTCAGCATATCACCCCTTTTGTCACAAATTGGCTGCCTGATCGTCGCCCCTCCCTTAACTCGAACAGAAAATAAAAAATAAACATTTTATGCTAATTTCTAGGAACATTTATTTTTGCATGAAAACTACAAATATGTTAAAACAATAAATACCAAACATAAACATTACCAATAACTATCAATGTGAGGACTGTGCCTGATATTTGGTGCATACGAGTAACTTGGAAACATCTGGCTGAAATTTTGTCCAAGAGAGACGTAGATCTCTACTATTGTAGATATTGAGTATGCTCCGTTTCTTCGTCAGCAAATTGCTTATTCGACTGAAATCAATCTTAACAAGATATCAGTGCTGGGATTAGCGCCGCTAACTTTTTATTAGCGGTACTGTTAGCGCCACTAACTTTTTATAACGGTACTGTTAGAGCCGCTAACTTTTTATTAGCCGTACTGTTAGCGCCGCTAATTTTCAAATTTGTTAGTGAAACAGGTAGCGGCGCTAAGGTTCTAGAGAAAGTCAATCGCTAATTTTTCAAAACCACTTGTACTAAAATTTGATTCGCCGACAGCAATCCCTATTATAAGAGACTGAGGCAACATTAACAGCAAGTTGAAGTTGTAAGCTGCAATTTGCTGGACAAACTCTGTATATCCACTGCTCTGCTTGTAGCAAAACATGTTGTTGCCTGTTACGGACGGAAGGCAGAACATATATAAATTGTGGTGGTTTCAGAAAAAATTAGCGACAAAATTAGCGTTAGCGTTAGTGGCGCTGACTGTTGAAATGCTTAGCGTTAGCGGCGCTAACTTTAGGAGTTAGCGGGCACAGCACTGCAAGATATGACATTGGGAATGCAATCATGAGCAGATTTGTTTCATTCCACAGAACAGGGCAAACAAGTTTTGATATTACTGGAATTCCATAGTTCGCGATAACCATTTTGCTGAATTCTTCTTTTGTCATCACCATCATGTTCTCTTCTGCTCTTCTCCCAAATGCGTTGTTCTCAGTGCTCTGTACCCCATCTATGTTGTTTTCAGCGTATTCTGTCACATCGTAATGTTCCGTTGGTATATTAGTTGATGTATTAGTAAAATTTCTTTCCTCAACCAAATTTTGATATATTTCCGTCTCTTTCTCATATTTTTCCAGCCCAGTTTGTACGACTTTTCTGTTAATTTTCATGCACTTGATGCAAATGCAGACGTACAGACCAATTAGTTTATTGTTTATTCTATACATTACCTTCCTATCATTTCTTCCCAGCGTGATGCCTTCATAATGCTTAAATGCATTGCATAGAATGCAGTTTAGTTTCATGGTTTGTCAGCTTCCGCTTCGCAATTGCAACTGCATGCAACGGCACAATCCCTAAGACATAAATTGCTTTTGTTCAACGTTCTGATTTTAAATCACTTCTCATATTTATTCTGTTTATTCTTATTCATTGTCTATCTTCTTTCTCTTCTTCCTTTATTTATTCTCGACTGATCTCGGCAACTGGTCAGTTTTCTCCTTTTTGGAAAACTGAGACGTATCGAGTTTTATGACCTTCTTCCTGGTTCCCGAGCCCTTGTTTACAAGTTAAACTGCTCTGAGGGCTTTTAAGTTCGCTGTGTGTTCTCTAATACTGATATATTTGTATATTTACTTATTTGTCTAAACTCTAGACTATGTTACACTTTACTCTTACTCATTAAATTATCACTGGGAATGCACGCACCGACACTTTATAACCACTACGATGTAAAGAAATTAAACCACCAATTAATGAGTCACTTTTAATTTAGTATAAATAAAAGTCAACATACCTCACCCATTCAAAGAACAATCCCCCCTCCCAACATCAAATTCATCATAATTATAAAATTAGACTCCACAAAACTACACAAAGAAACTGCAGGAAATGTTCCCTCTTTCAAAGGAGCAGATATATGGAATGCCATTCCCATAAATATCAGACAGGTTTCATCAATAAATGTATTTCATAAATATTTAAGTATTTCATTAGCTTCTACTCATGCATAAGTCCACTACGGCCATTATTACCATAATAATTCAGTTCCCATTTTATAATTAACTATCTAAGTTTCTAAAATATGCTACTTTCATTTAGCACTTTAAAGTTCATAATTTATCCATCTATTTTTATTAAGCATCATTTACTTTCTATTAAATATACAACTGATCATTTCATTTAAAATTGTGTTTAATAATTAATCAACCACTTCATTTGTAAGTTTTTATCCTTGTTTATTATTATTATTAGACTATTATTATTATTATTATTACTTCTCTTTTTTACGTCCCAGTAACATTTCAGCGCCCAGTGTCACTTTGCTGATTTTGTTCTGGCTAACGCCAGACAATTTTATTCAGTCTTGAAAAAGACCTCCGGGCGGGAAATGGTTAAGCAAATGTCGCTTAATTTTGCCTTAAAAGCTTCCATGCTTCTAACGGCATATTCAGATTAGAGAATACGTGAATACATTAATGCCATAACAGATATCTAAATTATACAGAAAAGTATTTAAAAATATTGTAAAACTTATATAAATTGTATTCTTTTTTTAGAATAAAAGTTTCCTGTTTGTTTTGTTTGTTTGTAGTAAAATGGCAGACAAAACAAAATATGTTCATTCACCTCGAACAATTTTAACTAATGCAAAGATAATGGCGAACACACACACACACACACACACACACACAACACACACACACACACACACTGCGCAACAAAATCCTTAATTACATGTTTAATTAAGAATTAAGAAAGAAAAAACGACTCTGGTATTTTATCAGACACCACCAACTCTTCCCTCTTGTTCCCCGAATGGTGCCAATTGAACTAATTAAAACACTAAAAAACATTTAAGCCGAGCAAAAAAAATGGATCGAGGAATGAGGACGTATCGATTGTATTTTCATCAATGAGAGAGACCTTGTACACGCGATAGAAATGCGTTTTTTGTATTCTCTCGACTGAGTTCAAATATTTAACTGTGAGGGTCGATCTCAGCTAAAATTAATTTGTGTGTGGCACGAAGGAAGTCTATTAATAAACCGTGATTTGAATGCATAATCTAAATCAAAAGTCTTTCTTTCGTTTACCAAACTCCTCTTCTCTAATTTATTTAATGTACTTTACGGTTCTCTTTTGGGCGAAGATCAACTTTATAATGTAGAGCAGTGGTTCTTAACCAGGGGGGCGTCGGTAATTTCCAGGGGGGGCGCGATCCCTTGGGGAAAAACAGGAATTTCTCTGTATTTGTTATTCTCTTAACGAGCATAAAATCTGGGAGAGAATGTTATTTTGATGCAAGGGGGGCGTGGAGGGAAGGACCAATTCCTAGAGGGGGCATGGTAGTAAAAAGGTTAAGAACCACTGATGTAGAGGGTAATGGATTATTTATTGGAGCAAGTGTAGTTTACGTATCCCTCACACAAAAGGGGACACAAACTACACTAGGTCAAAGTTGAGGAACGTAATCTACACTAGGATCTTTAGGAGGCATTTTTTAAATGAATCCATCAAATAAAACGTTAAAACTTAACGAAAATATTACGACTAAACCTAACCAGTCGTCAATTTATATATATATATATATATATATATATATATATATATATATATATATATATATATATAAATATTTTAACTGCAAACAACACAGAGTATAATTAATGTAAAGAACGACGCTTGTATAGAAGAACGTTCCGCACAAGATGAGGAGGGAGAACGAACATTAATTATACTGTGTGTTGTTTGCAGTTAAAATGTATATATGTGCGGCATGCGGGAGGTGCCCCCTCAGGGCATTGGTTTCTGCTCGTATGTAGGAGAATTACGACTTCTGATTAATCGAGGCCCATGGTGTAGTGGTTAGCATATCTGACCGGCAATCGGAAGATCCCAGGTTCGATTCCCGGGTGGTTACCTCATTTTTCATTTGTTCATTCTCCCTCCTCATCTTGTGCGGAACGTTCTTCTATACAAGCGTCTTTCTTTACATATATATATATATTATATATATATAGCGATAAATAAAGCAAAAAGAGTCGCCGGACAGGTTCTAAGAACGTTCAAGAGAAAGGACAAGACAGTAATGATTCCCCTGCTAAAAACACTGATTATACCAAAACTTGAATACTGCTCAGTTTTGACGTCCCCATATAAAAAGGAAGAAACTAATAAACTAGAAGAAACGCAAAGGCATTTCACAGCCAAGATTGATGGCTGCAAAGAACTCAACTACTGGGAAAGACTACGTAAACTAAATCTGTACTCACTGGAAAGAAGAAGAGAGAGGTACATCATAATCTACATATGGAAAATGATCGAAAAACTGGTACCAAACCTAAAACTAAACCCAATTACCATTCAAACAACACTGGAAAATAGGAAAGGCAGAATGTGTAGTGTTCCCAAATTAAAAGCACGACAAGGGACCTCCTCAACCCTGAAGGAAAATAGCTTGGTTGTCAGGGGGCCAAGACTTTTCAACCAGCTTCCTAAGGACCTCAGAAACGTAACGGGGGTCAAAGTTGAAGTCTTCAAGAAAAGACTGGATGCCTGGCTCAGGACAGTACCAGATGAGCCGGGCGTGCCTGGCTATGTACGGTGGAGAGCGCAAGAAAGTAACTCGCTCCTCCACCAGGCCAGACCTAGAGGCGGGGCCACCAGCTTGACCTCCGTGTGAAGAGAGACCAACACACGAAACAACATAAGGTTCATAAGGTATATATATATATGATCTTTTTCGTTTCATTTACTGTTTCCGATTTTGTTGAAAATAAGATATTTAATGTCGATTTCCACGCTGATTTCAAAAATGTAAGTAATATTTGGGAGAAATGAGCGGTTCAAAAGTTATGCTTGTTATTGTAATTTTGTATTAGGTCAAAAACTATAACAATACAACTGAAAACGAATACAAGAGTTATTGTATTCTTTAGTAATATTGGCTTATGTCACTAAGTATTTGTGTGAATAGATTTCGACCGTTATTTTTCTGTCCGGTTAAGTTAATTGAATGCCCAGTTAGGTCAACTGAATGCTCGGTTAAGTCAACTGTACGCCCTTGATGATTGGTTAAGTTAAGTCGTGATATTTTCGTTAGTTTTAACGAAAATATCACAACTTAACCTAACCAATCGTCAAGGACATACAGTTGACCTAACCGGGTATTCAATTAACCTAACCGAGCATTCAGTTGACCTAACCGGGCATTCAGTTGACCAACCGGGCATTCAGTTAACCTAACCTAACTTTTGAACCGCTCATTTCTCCAAAAAAAGACTTACATTTTCGAAATCAGCGTAAAAATCTACATTAAATATCTTATTTTCAACAAAATCGGAAACTACATGAAACCGAAAAGATCATATATATATATATAATATATATATATACACACACACACACAGACACGGTGAGTTAAAAGTCTCCATACATAGGCAAAATGGTGATGATAAATAAATGATTATTTATTTTTTTATTTTTTTGCAAGTGATGTGCTGAGATGCCTTTGTATGTGCCATCCGTATGTGCATTCAGTGTAATGGTGCCCACATAGAACATATTTTGTGACTTACAAGTGATTGCATAATAAAGTGACCATTTTGCCTATGTATGGAGACTTTTGACTCACCCTGTATATATATATATATATAATATATATATATATATTATATATATATATATATATATATAACTAGTATTCAATATATATATATATATATAAATTGACGATTGGTTATGTTAAGTCGTAATATTTTCGTTAGTTTTAACGTTTTATTTGATTAGGTATACGCGGACAAAGTTGAGGAACGCAAACTACACTAGGCACCACAGGGGGACGTAAACTACACTAGGCACCACAGGGGACGTAAACTACGCTAGGCACCACAGGGGGACGTAAACTACACTAGGCACCACAGGGGGACGTAAACTACACTTGCTCCGGATTATTTATTGTTTTCTGTATTTGCCTTTATAATAATAATAATAATAATAATAAAAGAATTTCTGTTTAAAGGAGTTTTTACAGTAGTTACACACACACACACAGACACACACACACACACACACACACATATTGGTGCAAAAAAACCGAGCATTTTGTTTGCTTTTAAAAAGGGTTTATCGTTGTTGTTGTTGTTGTCAGTTCTTTATTTTACTGTGTACAGTTTACATGGAAAATATTTTCTTTTAATAAATTATTTGTTTTTGTTGTGAAAAGAAAAGAATATTTTGTAAATAGAGTTTAACTATATAAAATAAACTTTCTGTTAATTTTTATAAAATAGACTAACAAGGGTTAACCAGGATAACGTAACTTAATAATTTTTGTTCAGCCTTCTGTTTGCATTTCAAACCATATATATATATATATATATATGTATATTATTATTATTATAATTTAGAGTTGCCAGACGTCCCGTATTTTACGGGACAATCCCGCATTTGATCCAAAAATCCCGCGTCAAAATCCCGCGTTCAAAACGTCTCGCAAAAAATATTTTTTAAGTAATTTTTTTAGGGATGAATTGATTTAGAATTTCAATATTATGTATAATAATTTCAATTTATTCACGATGTTTAATTGTTAAATATTATTGTAATAAAATTTTTCTAATTTTGTTTGTTGTTACCGTTGAAGAAATCTAGTTTCAATTTGAAAAAAAAATTGGTCTTGAAAAAAAACCCTCAGAATTTTTTTTGTCCCGCATGGGCATTTGAAAAATCTGGCAACCCTCTGTATATAGCCAATAAAATACTTGCGAAATATCATAAAAACAGAAAAATATCCAATAGGAATGTAAAAATTACAAAAAAGAAAACCTATACTAATTAATGTTAGGCCTAGATCTAACTTAGAGCAGGGGTGGTCGAGGTACGGCGTTTGCATAAAAATTTAACTTATTGGCCAAATTGTGTTCGTTTTTTATTGCTTCGTTCGGACCAGATGAAACAGATATTCCGGATCACCCGAAGATCAGGGCCCCCAGCCTTCTTTAGTTAGCCTTATAAAGCTAACTAACGAAAATATCACGACTTGACCTAACCACTCGTCAAGGGCGTACAATTGACTTAACGACTGGTTAGGTTAAGTCGTGATATTTTCGTTAGTTAGCCTTATAAGGATAACTAACGAAGGCTGGGGGCCCTGATCTTCAGGTGATCCGATATTCCTTTACTTTTACATTAGAAAAGGTTAGGTCAAATTAGGTTTATTGAACTCTCGGGTAGATTTATAGAACCTTAAATACTTAATGCAATCGATAGGTATGGATTGGCTGAAACGAAATGATGAAAAACGAACACATTTTGTCGCAAACGATATAACAGCGTTTCTGTAACTCTACCAAGGTCCGCTGGCCACTTTTTCTTTCAGGAGTGTTTTCATAATGTGGCCGCCATTGTTGCATCGAAATGGAGAGAAACTCGCAATTTTTAACCCCCCAAATGAAAACTTTGTCATTCAAAAAACGAGCAATAAGGTTATAATAATAATAACCAGTAAAACAAAAACAAATATGGGCAAGGTCAAAGTATCTAAGGTTGTTAAGGTACTCAGTAAGCAAGGTATTTAATATTTGAACATTTTAATTATATAATATTTAATTATATGATGTATAGTCTTATTATTTTTATAGTTAATTGTATTAATAATTAATTATTGGTGTTAATAATTAATATAGTATATGTGTGTGTACGTACAGTATGTGTATATATATATATATTATATATATATATATGTATGTACGTATGCTTCCTGTAGCAACTGATGGCTCAGTTTTAAGAGGCTGTTTTGTTGTGTGACTATGTTGGTGCCTCTGGTGTTGTTTTGGTTGTGCAGGTACCAACTAGTGTCTTTTGCATTGAAGTCTCCTTCTAAGATGACATTAGTGAGAGAGACCACATTGTTGTAAATGTGGATACACAATTTGGCCTCTCTCACTAATGTCATCTTAGGAGGAGACTTCAACGCTAAAGACACTAGTTGGTACCTGCACAACCAAAACAACACCAGAGGCGCCAACATAGCCACACAACTAAACAGCCTCTTCATTCTTAACAATACAGAAGAACATACACAAATACCACATCAAGAAGGATACTCAAACTCCTACCCAGACATAACGTTCTGTTCCCCTCCACTAGCAACACATACACACTGGAGTACAGAAAAACAACTGTCATCAGACCACCTGCCCATCATCATTATAACACGTTCTACACTCTGCCCCAACACACTTAGGCACACTTACAGAAATTACAAGAAAGCTGATTGGGAACAGTTCAAACTACATACTGAGGAACAATTCACCACATTAAACAGCACACCCATCATAAACATCAATACAACACTCAAGACATTCAATCAGATCATCAATAATGCAAACAAATACGTACCCGAGGGCAACATTAGGAAATACAACCCAAATTACACTAGAGAAATAGCGCACCTCATAAGGCAACGTAACAACCTCAAACATAACACTCAAACACCACACACAGAAGCCATAAAACAGCAGATACAACAGCTCAACACAGAAATAAACAACAAACTTAAAGAAAAACAAACAGAAACATTTAGGGAATTCATAACAACACTAAACCACTCCACAGATACATCCAGGCTATACAAGACTATAAACAGCATTACCCACTCTAACAGCGGCATTCACACCTCACACGCGGCTATCTGTCGCAGCCAAAATAATATCCCAACATATACACAACAAGCTAACATTCTAGTTAATCACTACGTAAAGGTAAGTCACTTAAACAAAGACAACAACCAGAAACACGCAGACAGACAAACAGCCAGACACAAGAAAACCTACAGACTCGACACGACTATTACACCCTTCAATACAGACCAGACCACTATGATTATCAAAAATTAAGAATTCGAAAGCTACTGGACCAGACAACATATCTAACATACACCTTAAACACATGGGCCCACAGGAAATACTAGCACTCACAAACATCAGCACATATTCATACCAACACTGTATTCTTCCTAACATATGGAAACAAGGTAAAATTATTACACTACTCAAACCAAACAAAAATCCAACAAAACCAGTTTCCTATAGACCCATTACTTTACTATGCACACCTTCCAAAGTAACAGAAAGACTAACCTTACAAATCACCAACCCACATATACCACTGTCGCCTACTCAACATGGATTCAGACCTCACCACTCAACCACGACATTACTCACTAACCTCACGCAGCACATCATGGATGGCAGCAACTCCAGACGACCAGCCCAACGTACACTATTAGCAACAATAAACATTATTAAAGCATTTGATGCTATCCCACGCTTCCCTCTCATAAACAAAATACTTAACACAAACATGTACAATAACACCAAAAGGTGGCTGAGCAACTATCTTTCAGGAAGATACTCACATGTCACATTTAATGGCAAGTCATCCAAAAACAAGCTTTTTCCGAACGGGGTCCCTCAATGCTCTGTTCTCTCACCAACACTATTCAACTTATACATGCATGACATTCCAACACCCATAGATAACAAGCTTACCTTATCATCATATGCAGATGACATCACTCTAACATCCACCCACAACAACATCGACACCGCAACAAATAACCTACAAACGTACATAAACAGTATACAAGACTGACTCACAGACAATAGACTCAAAGTAGCGCCCACAAAATCAACCATCACCTTGCTAACAAGCAACACAAAAGAACACCAGATAACTCCACAGCTTACACTAAACAACACCAACATTCCACACACTCACAGGACCAAAATACTTGGGGTCACATACAACACATCATTATCTTTTGCAAACCACATTCAGGACATTAAAAACAAATGTACGTCAAGACTTAATACGCTTAGGGTACTAACAGGCACAAACTTTGGACACCAGCAGGAAACAACATCTCTCATATACAAACAATATATTCGCTCAGTTATGGACTATGCTAACCCATGCTGGGCACCCATTATCTCAAACACACACATAAACACCTTACAGACAATACAAAACAACGCACTTCGTATCATTACAGGATATAGTCAAACAACACCAATAGAACACCTGCACACAGAAACAAAAATACTGAAAATTAGGGAACATTTAAACATGAGGGGAACGCAATTCATGACAGCAGCGATAACTAACCCACAACACCCTTGCCACTACATGTACAATCATGCACCAACACGTCGCACCATTAAGGTAACACCAGAGAGACATTATAACCAAATACTCCATTCCATACCACGCCCCACAGACATCACACAGTACAGAAAACACACACACACACACACACCTAATCCACAAAGCACTGACACGACTCGGTCCGAATGCGGTCCTAGGTGTGAAGCCGCCACCCATTGACAGGTCAGAGACCAGCCTGAGCAGATCGGGTCGAGTTAACTTAGCACGATTCCGATGTGGACATCACCCCAACTTACAGACATATAAACACAGACTAGTCAACTCCAGAGACGACACCTGCCACCTGTGCCAGGACACACCACAAACAATTGAACACATTATGACAACTGTACCGCTCTAGCACAACATAGAACACAACACAACTTCACTAGTGTGCTGAACCTCTAGTCCACTCCGGAGAGGGCGATCGGTTACCTGCGTGCCGCCGGCTTTCTCGATCAGGGCTGATCGGCTAACCAACAACACCAACTGATGGCTCATCATCTCTCATAAAAACAATAATAAATTGTAATATTGATATTATTATTGTTGTGTTGCTGTTAATATTTTTTATATTGTCTATTGTATTATATGGAATTGTACTGTATGGAATGCATTAACTGCCGCATTAGCAAAATTAACCAAGATTATAGATGTGTGCTACGAGTGTGTTATATGTCACTGTGTATGCCGTATATACGTAGCAAAGAACACTAAAATTATTATTATTATTATTATTATTATTATTATTATTATTATTATTATTATCATCATCATTATTATTATCTGATGCTGATTTCTTTGATTATTCTAGTGCATTATTCAAAGAGCTAAAAATATTAAAGCTCAAAGATGTAATCAAATTGGCACATTTTATTTTTATTTATGAGTGTAAGAACAAAATCATTAACTTACAATTGGTAAATAAATATTTTGTAACTCATCAAGAAATCCACTCATATCAGACCGGAAATAGATCAAAGAATGTTACACCTCAATTTAGACAATTTGTGAGTAATCAGACACTTGTAAGTCTTGTTCATCATTCAAATCAATTTCACTTCCATCAGTTAGAGGCTCCAGGGATTCCCAAAGTGGTCTGTACAGACCCCCAGGGGTCTGTAGGAAGCTTCCAGGGGGTCTCTAAGCTTTTGGAAAAATAGTAACATTAACTATATTAAAATAAATTTCCATTTCACACTAGACATTCGGTAAGTGTTTATTAAACTGGTTTAATGAGCATAGAATGTTTAATTTTACATTAATTTAAAAGCTATCTATGTTTATGGAATATACTATAGTTTGTAACTGAATTCATAATTTTTTTGTGGGGGGGTCTATATCCGTACGGAATTAATATTTAGGGGTCCTTGGTGGTAAAAGTTTGGGAACCCCTGAGTTAGACTGTCTTGATAAAGAAAAAGCCTTTTAAAAAGCCTTTCTGCAGCAGTTCTCTTGAGCACGAGTTTAGAAGGAATAGAAAATAGTTCCTCTTCTTGAACTTTTAAAACTTCAGGATTGTGAAGATACTTCAGCAAACCTACAATATCTTTTTGTCTTCTGGAAGAATAGCGACTATGGAGAGCGTCTTTCAAATATAATGCTATTGGACTGCTTTTCTCTCCAAGTTTTTTTTAAAATTAATTTAATGAACGATTCGGCCTTTAGGAGAGAGGCGTCTTTTGAACAGAGCCCTTTAAGAATTATTTCAAGAAGACGAAGTGTATCAAAAAGATCTTCCAGAATTCCCCTTAAAGCTTTTGGGATGCATTTCTTCAATTTAAGAAATCTTTCAATCATACTTAGAACACTATTCCATCTTGTTTTACAATCAAGAATGGGTTCTGTTCCTTTCCGTTAAATTTATCCTTGACAAAATCTTGCAGTTTTTAATTTTTTAACGGTGACTTACGAAAATTTCGACAAATTATTCTTACTTTTTTTTATGACATCATGATAATTGTCTTTCAGAGGTGGAATATTGCTATCATCATTTATTCCAAGTTCAATTAACTGATTGAAGGTGTCTAGTCTATTTTCTCATTATCATCATCATCGGTAGTAATGGTAGCGTAACTAGCGTTCTCTTCATCTTTATCATCTCCCTCTCCTTCCTCATCTAACTTTGCATCATGTTCTTCCTTTTCAACTTTATAGTACTCAACATGAACTTCATTTCTTTTGTATAAAACGGAGGAAACAGCAAGATGAATATCGTGGGCAATACAATGATGATGTTCAGGTGTAATTTCTTTTCCAAATTTCACCATAACTGATGCGCCATCCGTTGTACTTCCTATTATGTGTTGATCTAGATTAAGGCCATAATCATTCAACCTTTTTTTTTACAATTTCCACTGTCCCGGCACTGTCAAGGCTTCCAGTAATTTTGATTAATCCCAAGGACCAATACTGGTCTTCTTGATGAACATTTATGTTCATATATCTTTTATTCTGAATTGAAGCATATTCATCCAAGGTTATAGAAAATCGCACTCCTTGGCTTACTAATTTTCCAAACAGCAAATCTGAATCAATTCAGTTTTCTTTCTTTCATAAAATCGAACCACCATATTTTTTACACCCGTGTGTGAAGTTGGATGAGGTTTGTCATATTTATTCTTCCTTAAACTATCTTCATTTAATTCATTTTTGGCAATAGCTAAGCCCATCCACACATACAATTTTTGAAATTTCTTCTTCGATAGATTTCTTAGAGATAAACTCATCCAAAGTTTTTTTTTTATTTTGTTGATTTTCTGCCATCTTAATTTTAGCAATATCAATATTATGAATTGTTTTTAAATGAACAAATAATCCAATAGTTGAACCTCGACTACATTTTAAAAATTTTTCACATTTGGAACATTCTGCTTCGTCTTTATTTTTCTTATTAAAATAATCCAACACAATTGATTTTTCTGACATTCTTGTAATAAGTTCCAGGGGTTAAATTATTTATAATATATCTCGGGATTCTCGGCTCTTTCACGAGTCAATGCTCATAAGGGAATTTCACAAGAAGTCAACAACTCAGAAGGAAGGTAAACAATGACAGTATTTTCTTCTAAAAATAAATCTGAATGTTAAGAAAATATCTGCGTGCGCAGACAACATAATAATACGATTCAAAACGTTTGGAAACATCTTGCGAGTCGCTGGTACATATTTGATCTCGCAGAGATTTTCATCTCTGCCCACGCGCTCACAGACAACATAAATAGTAATGAATACATAATATTACGATTCAAAACGTTTAGAAATATTGGATCAAATGTAGAATTCGGACCCAGCCTTCTTTAGTTAGCTTATAAGGCTAACTAACGAAAATATCATGACCTAACCTAACCAATCGTCAAGGGCGTACAGTTAACCTAACGATTGGTTAGGTTAGGTCGTGATATTTTCGTTAGTTAGCTTTATTAAGCTAACTAAAGAAGGCTGGGGTCCGAATTCTACATTTGATCCGAAATATTTTGCACTTATATGCGCGCGCAGAGATTTTTATCTCTGCTGATGCGGACAACATAATACGTAAACTCCGAGATCGGTATTATTTTTAAATGGTTATACCGGTATTAATACCGGTATTAGAACACCGGTTTTCAACCCTAGTTTGAATCCTCGTGAGGCATAAATTTTGCATCTGGAAAAAATGGGCTGTTACACGTTTATATTTCCATCTAATATGGCACCCTCTTATTTGTCAGATAGCTTTGAAATAAATGTTGTTCATTGGCTCGTGTAAAGGGGGGTTGGCATCTTAAAACACCTCTGGACTCGAAAGTGCTATGTGTTTCCTCGAGCAATGAAATGTCGCCAGGTTGTTGTTAAATTTTATTCTGTCGTAGTTTAATGTTTAATGCACGCCTACGTTTCCGAATCAGAGAGCTTGGGTTCCACTACTGGTTGGTAATAAGTTTTGTGTGTATATATATAATATATATATGGCGCCTCGGTGGTGTAGTGGTTAGCGTCGCTGACTACGAATCCATCGGCCCCGGGATCGAGACCCGGTGACGGCAGCCGGCGCGCAGTAAAACCCAGCTGTTCTCCTTCCACACAATAAAGAAAAGAAAGTGGTTGGTAGATAAATGGGTACCCTGAGTGGCCTTGTGGTTAAGACGCTGGGCTGCTGGTGGGGCGTGGTTCGGATTCCACATTAAACTGTAGGTCTAAGGTGGAGTGAAAAAAGCTTGACCTTCGTCAGAATGAACAACCCGGGCGGAAGCTAATCCAAGGTTACTCAAGGTTTACATATATATATATATATATATATATATATATATATATATATATATATGTTACACTCTTCTTCTGGGTTTGTTCCCGTGTAACAGAAAGTACTCTCGATGCTGATGACCTGAAGAAGTCATCGCTATATCTTATCTCCTGAGGAGTGCGCTGTATTTAAGGGATCGTTGGGGACAAAAAGAACGTTGGGCAAAGTTTTTCTCTTATTTTACTTGAATTAGATTGCTATTACAGTTGAGGAATTACATTTATCGAGTCGTTATAGGTTCGACTTTAAATCAAAGTTGCTTTACTACTCAGTTATAATTTATCCCAAGACTTCTTATCGCGACTTGAGCCCTCTCTTAAACTCAGAAGCTACTCTGGCGTGTTCAATCTAATGTTGTCTATTTGCTTCTCCAATAAGGAGTTCCGAAATTAATCGCGCGGTGTCAGAATCCGAATTAATCTCTCTATACGGATTGAGCCTTCGCTGCCCCTTATCCGAAGATCCGCGTCTAACCTCCGCGTGCAGAAATCTGATTTAATTAAGGGCGTGGAGCCCCTCCGTATATATTAGAAAAAGCGGAAGCCCTCTACATTACCGCACGAGGTGGTTACGTCACTACAGCCGGACCTCCGTTTGGTAGAAGGGATTCACCAACGCGAAGTGCGTAGGTCACTTAGCGTGTGACTTCCGTTTAAAAAAGAAATACTGAATGAATAAAATAATTCTTAAAATAATCTAAACCCTTTGTGTTGCCATGGCGCGGGTCTACTTCAATGATGAATATGCAATGTATATATATAATATATCTATATATATATATATAATATATATATACAGGGTGGGTGGAAAGTAGCTCCCTATTTTGGATTGGTAAAAAAATACGTATATTATCCATTTATTTCAGAGAAATAATATGAAAAGGTAGGTATACATGGTAGGTTTCTCTAAAATTCAATGTGGGCTCCAACTCTTTCCACCAGCTTCTGGAGCCGCCCAGGAATGGCGTCCACTAACTTTAGCAGGAACTCCGGCGGGATGGAAGACATGACTTCCCGAATTCGGTCCTCCAGTTCTTCCAATGTCCTCGGTTTGGTGCGGTAGACTTCTTCCTTTACCCACCCAAAGAAAGAAGTCGCACGGTTACCGCTGAAAAACGGCAGAATCGGTTCAGTGTAACGGTGTGGTGTGGTATGACCTCAGATCAGGTTGTGGGCCCGTTCCTTCTGCGCAACACCATGAATGCTGAGCGGTACCTTGCTATGTTGCGAAACGAGGTCTGACCGGTTGTCAGCACATGGGAGAACATCGACGATCTGATATTTATGCAAGATGGCGCCCCTCCGCACTTCGCTCTTGTTGTCCGTGAGTGGCTGGATGCCCACTTCCCTGGGCGTTGGATGGGTCGTCGTGGTCCACATCAATGGCCAGCCAGGAGCCCCGACTTGACACCGTGCGACTTCTTTCTTTGGGGGTGGGTAAAGGAAGAAGTCTACCGCACCAAACCGAGGACATTGGAAGAACTGGAGGACCGAATTCGGGAAGTCATGTCCCCATCCCGCCGGAGTTCCTGCTAAAGTCAGTGGACGCCATTCCTGGGCGGCTCCAGAAGCTGATGGAAAGAGTTGGAGCCCACATTGAATTTTAGAGAAAACCTACCATGTATGCCTACCTTTTCATATTATTTCTTCTGAAATAAATGGATAATATACGTATTTTTTTACCAATCCAAAATAGGGAGCTACTTTCCGCCCACCCTGCATATATATATATATATATTAGTAAAAATCCATTCACACAGCATCCATTCACACAGGCGTCCTGGTGGACCAGCACCACCCAACATGGCAAATTTCGACACTTGCGGCGTTTCATACGCCTCACGTGGTGGCGGCACTTCTAGGCCTTGTCAAAAGTGAAAGAGACAGAGTCCCTAATTTTTATGTTTCTAACGAAACTTTTTCCATTCCAACCGACTTGCAGCCACTTCTCGTGCATCACCCAAATCAACTCCGCGCTTCCTCACGCAATCATTTACCATATCCACCCATCTTTTGCTTGGCTTTCCTCTACTTCTACTTTCGCAGACACTCTTATACGCTCTTTTTACAACTCTGTAATTTGCTGTTCTTTCAATATGTCCAAAACACCTTAATACACTTTCCTCAATTTTCACTTCCACTGACTTCTGAACATCACATCTTTCCAGAACAAAGCAATTTCTTACTCTATCACTCCAACTTACGTCACATATACTTTTCAGGTTATCCATCTCAACCAATCTTACTCTTGACTTCTCCCTTTCATGCCATGTCAACGTTTCATACACAAAGAGTGTCGGTACCAACACACCTTCATGTAAACAACATCTCGATCTAGTATCCGCTTTCTCACAACCGCTTTCAGCGCACCCGTCACCTTTCCTCCTTCATTCACTCAGTTGTTAACTTCATCCGCACTTGTATACCTCTTTTGTTCAATGCCAATCCCAGATACTTGAAATACTCTACCACCTCTTGTGTTTCACCATTCAACGTAACATGACAATCCGAATTTTCCTCTCTCTGCATAATCAACAACTTGCCCTTACTCACATTCACTTTCAACAATGAGAGAGAGAGAGAGAGAGAGAGAGAGAGAGAGAGAGAGGTTGATAAAAGTAAATAATGAGAGAGAGAGAGAGAGAGAGAGAGAGAGAGAGAGAGAGAGAGAGAGAGGTTGATAAAAGTAAATAATGAGAGAGAGAGAGAGAGAGAGAGAGAGAGAGAGAGAGAGAGAGGTTGATAAAAGTAAATAAACACCTTAGGTTTTTCCATAGTTTTTGATTTGATAATAAAAGTCAGCCAATAAATAGTTACATATTTGCTGAAGCAATATATTGAGAATCGTGTTGCTTTTCCCTTCGTATTATGTAAACCTGACACACGTTCTGGCATCCCATTGATGACGTTTGCCATTTGTTTTTGAGGGCAATCATTATGGTGTCTATAAATGGTGTCTGGTGTCTATAAATTTTTATTTCTCCATCTTTAGAATGGATTGAATTTTTGCTGAATGAGTTATAACCACCAATGTTAACTTTAACCCATCGAAGTCAGCATCCGTAGTTGAGTGGTAACATCGTTTCCCCATAATTAAAGTGAAGACTCTGAGGTCGGGGTCCGAATCCCGACCGATGATGCTGGTAATAATATTACAGAAGTTAGGGCAATTAGTTGGCTTGAGCGCTGTGCCAGTTTCTGGCCTTCCTCACTCATCATTAATAACTCATCGATAAAAACTTAATAATTAAGACTAATTATACCAAATAAAATTGTGGCTCAAGCTTCGGATAGAGAGTGTAAGCAGCAAATAATATGAAATTTTTGAACAGTTTCCTATTACACTGTTCAAGTTCAACAAAGTTTTTCTCCTTTTGATAAATATGGACGAGTCTTATGTTCTTTTTTATGCTGATTACGAAAATGAAAACAGATTTTTTTTCTATCACCTACAGTTTTTGAGGGATTTACAATTTAAACTCCTTTGAGATCGAGATAGCATTCCTTAGTTTGCATCATAATACGACATTTATATATACACATCATAATATATATATATATAGGGTGTCCGAGAATTATCTGTACAACTTTTGGCTGTTATTAAAAGTCAACCATGAAGTGTAGAAATTCCAGTGTTGTCCCATTTTACAGAGAATCTCATTAAGTTTTTTCTGATACCAAGTTTTGACAAGTTTTTTAGAAATTCCAGTATGTCCGAAAATTATCTGTACAATTTCATCTTTTAATAAAATTCTTGATAACACACGTAAAATTCTTAAACAAGATTATTTAGAATCTGTATTTTCAAAAGTTTCTTTTATTAAAGTAACGTTGTTACAAACATTCGATATGTGCACCATCAGGTGCATACACACAGACATTGATGATTTAAAAGCAAGAATCACAGCTGCTATTGAGCGAATTGATGTGGATATGCTGCAGCGTACATGGCAACATTTGGATTATCGATTGGATGTTTTGCGAATCACTGATGGTGCACATATCGAATGTTTGTAACAACGTTACTTTAATGAAAGAAACTTTTGAAAATACAGATTCTAAATAATCTTGTTTAAGAATTTTACGTGTGTTATCAAGAATTTTAGTAAAAGATGAAATTGTACAGATAATTTTCGGACACACTGGAATTTCTAAAAAACTTGTCAAAACTTGGTATCAGAAAAAACTTAATGAGATTCTCTGTAAAATGGGACAACACTGGAATTTCTACACTTTATGGTTGACTTTTAATAACAGCCAAAAGTTGTACAGGTAATTCTCGGACACCCTGTATATATATATATATATATATATATATATATATATATATATATATATATATATATGATGAATAAAACCACGAAGGAAAGGAAACACAAAATGGTGCTCATTAGACGAAAGCGCTTGAGCACCATTTTGTGTTTCCTTTCCTTCGTGGTTTTATTCATCATAAATATTTTTCACGTGTTACTTTCGTGAAATAATTTTCATATATATATATATATATATATATATATATAAATTTTATTACTTTTATTCACGTGATGCATGCTATTCCTTAAAATGCTCAAGCGAGCAAAAGCCAAGCTTTTCGGGACAACCAATACCAATAATGATGGATTTTACTATAAAGACAAATGCTACTATAGAGAAACAAAGCCAGAAACACATTTAACTCATCAAGTGTAACATTTCGCCATTTCATCGAATAAATTTTTCTTTCACACTGGATTTTTATAAAAATATGACTGATGTAATAAGGGGCATCACCATGTCTTTGTCATTTGTGGGCGGAGCAAATTTGACTATGGTGACAAACTGATTGGCGATTGGTAGATAAATAGTACGAGTCAGTTGAGTCTGCAGCAGCTGCTTCTCATCGAATTAGACAAGTACATACCTGTCAGGACATGCAAATTCTTGTTTGTCATGTGTTAGAATTGCGCATTCGTGCTAATCTCTCAGTCAGTATCGTGCATTGCTACCCACCACTTCAGTGATTAAGTGTATTTAGTTATTCATTTTGTTTTGGTATAAGTTTGGTGAAAAATTAGTGTTTTTGTGATATAAAAGTGAGAATGTCTCGTAAGTGTGCAAACAACCCTGACAGTTTTTGTTTTGTGTGTGGTGAATTTACAACAAAATCTCAAAAGCAGGGTCTCACTCATTTAATTAAGAAGGCGTATGAACTTTATCTCGGTTACAAAGTAGGAGATCAAGACAAAATCTGAGCTCCTCATGTATGTTGTGTTTCTTGTGCGAGATCTCTAAGAGGGTGGTTAAAAGGTACTCATTCTTCAATGCCTTTTGTGGTCCCAATGGTATGGAGAGAACAAAGAGACCACTTTACTGATTGCTACTTCTGTTTAACGAAGATAAGTGGACATTCCTCATAATCTAAACATACGATTCAGTATTCTAATTTACTCTCAGCCATGCGACCTCTTTCACATTGTGACGATTTGCCAGTACCAAAACCACCAAAGACATGGACTTCAGATGATGGAGAACCTGATGATGAATCTCGTAATGAACCTTTGGACAGACAAGATGACATGGATACACAATTTCAACCACCTTTATCGGATGAACTTAATTTAATTTCTCAGTCAGAATTAAATGTTCTTGTCAGAAAGTTGAATCTATCTAAAAATCAGGCTGAGCTCTTAGGTTCTAGATTAAAAGGTTGGAATTTCTTACAAAACACTAAAAATATCATCATTTCGTAAGCGTCAGACACACTTCACATCGTTTTTCTCTATGGAAAGTGATTTAATGTATTGTAATGATGTGAATGCTCTCATGAGGCATGGTCGAGAGCACAATCCTAAGGAATGGAGGCGTTTTGTCGATTCATCAAAGTTGAGTTGTTGTACTATTGCACAACGGAAATGTCTATCCCTCAGTTTCGATTGCACATAAAGTTCATATGAAGGAATCATATGACAATATACAGTTACTTTTGAAACATATTGACTATGATAAACACTCCTGGCATATCTGTGGTGATCTGAAAGTGATTACACTTCTCTTCGACTTACAGTTAGGATACACAAAGTTCTCTTGTTTCCTCTGCGAGTGGGACAGCCGAGCTAAGGGGAGTCATTATACACAGACAGAGTGGCTACTTCTGCAAAATTTGGTTCCATGACAGACAGAAAAATGTTGCCTATGAACTCCTAATAGATCCAACAAAAGTTTTCTTACCATCTCTCCATATGAAACTCGATTTGATGAAAAAATTTTAAAAGCCATGAATAAAGACGGACCTGGATTTCTATATCTAAAACAAAAGTTCCCTAGAATCAGCGAAGCGAAAATCAAAGAAGGCATTTTTGTGGGCCCACAGATCAGAGAAGTGTTGAAAGACTGCATTTGATGAATCTTTGAATGAGGTTGAAAGAACAGCATGAAAAGCTTTTAAAGAAGTGACTACGAATTTCCATGACAACGTCAAATCAGAAAATTATGTTTCCCTGGTGTAGGCTTGTAGTAAATGCTTAGTGCTTACCAAACCATCGGGTATAATATGTCTTTGAAAATGCATTCCCTGCACTCCCACCTGGACTTCTTTCCATCAAACCTGAGCGTTGTCAGCGATGAGCATGGTGAAAGATTTCATCAGGATATATCAACCATGGAAAAACGGTACCAAGGAAGATATAGCCCCAGTTTGTTGGCCGACTACTGTTCGACACTTATAAGAAAAGCCCCTAGTACTAGTTATAATCGAAAATCAACTGCAAAATCATTTTAGGTAAGGTACTCTTTTTTTCTGTACGATTAAATATACCAAAAAAGTAAGAAAATCTGTCAGTTTTCATTTGCATTTCCTTCGAAATTGGTGGGTGATAGAAAAATTCTGTTTTCAAATTCGTAATCATCCTGAAGAAAGTAAATTGGAATCACATAAATTCACTCGAAGGAGGAAAAAAAAGTTCTGTTTTGTTGTTCAGTGTTACATGTCAAAATGTGTTTAGGAAAGATTCCTCTCAGAAATAGGTTCCAAATTAGAGACCGCATAGACACTAGCCGGGAACTTACTGGTTCTCTTTTTGACACCATATACTAAAGAGAGAACCATATTAGGATTAGGAATCTATGTTAGGAACAGTTTATTACTTGAAATGTTAAAGTTACAAAAACTGATTTAGGCACTGCGACTTGATGGCTTTAGGAACTTTAGCGTTTACAGTTAATTGTATAAGGAGGCTGTCATTACCACAACTGAGTAAATTGTGAAAAATAAAGAAGTTATTTTGAGTGAATGCGAGGTTCCCGGATAATGTATGATGACATAAAGTGAAATGAACAGTTTATGCAAAACAAGTCTGAAAGTGATGCGATCAACAAGCACAATAAAAAACATTAAAGGTAATTGAAATCGCAAAATGAAGGTTCCGAGTTCGACCTTCCATAAAAAGTAAAATGCATTGATCCAATTATTATTAGCTAACCTTGACCTTGAACTAAAATAAAAAAAGAGGATCTCTTGGAAACAACTGATAGGAGCAGCATAGCAGCAAACATCGAAATTTAATAGTAAACCAGAAGAGACAGAACTCAAATATATATTAATTAAGGAGCTATGAAACAATTATTTTACTTAATTCACAGGTTATCTACGCAATACGAAGGAAACGGTTAATCTCTCTGATGTAAATAGCGAAAGTGAATTAGTATAATTACAGGCGGATATGATTAATTAAACAATTAGTGAAGGGAATTTTCGTCCGTGAACGAATGTATGTGATGTATGCGAATGAATGTGATTCAATACAATTAAATACAAAATTTAAAAATAGCTTCTTAATATAGAAACACAATGCCAAGTTGTATACAAAGTTTAACTGAAGTGCAGTAATATGATCAACAAGGGGAGGAGGAGGAGGAGGAGGACAATCAAGAGATTTTAGTGGGTACTAAGTAGACTGTCAACTTTTGTAATTTTGGTTGCTCAGTTCCAAGGTTCTTAACAACAACAACAATAATAATAATAATAATAATAATAATAATAATAATAATAATAACATATCATCATCATTAATATTTTAATATAATCCGCAGATCCCTAAAAATGATGAGCCAAACGTGAAAGTCATAATAAAAATTATAAAAAAAAAGTCAATTAAAACTTTTAAATATTTTTATTTAAAGTACATTTTTTTTAATTGCCATTTCATAGAAGGAAAAATTATTCTTTGTTAATTCTGAATAAAAACAATTAGTAGTGAAATTAATTATTAATTGGACTGTCAATTAACAATTTCATTTCACTTATTTTTTCTTTGTTGTAATTTGCAAACAATGCTTAGGTTGTGAAATAGAAAATTATAAAAAAATATTGTCCATAAAAGAAAATAAAAAAATAAAACTTTTAATGGCAGACCATTCATTCATAGTGTATATATAATGTTACTTTATGCGAGTTCGAACGACGGTTCAGGATCGACCGATGACCAGGATGACCAATAATAATAATAATAATAATAAAAATAAATGAACAGAAATATGCTAAAATAATATATATATATATATATATACACATTTCAACTGCAAAGAACACGCAGTATAATTAACGTAAAGAACGACGCTTGTATAGGAGAACATTCCGCGCAAGATGAGGAGGGAGAACGAACAAATGAAAAAATTAGGTAACCACCTGGGAATCGAACCCGGGATCGACAGACAAATGTGTAATATATATATATATATATATATATATATATATATATACACACAGGGTGGCGCAAAAGTCAGGAACCATAGGCACATTTTATTAAATTATAATAAATGTTCGAATTGGTGGCCTTCCACTTGGAAACACTTTCTGACGCGTTGAATGCATAATGTTTGAACATTCCTTAACACATTGGTACTGATTTTGGCACACTCAGATGTGATTTTATCCTTTAGAGAACGTATGGTTCTGGGTCGATCAGCATACACTACCGGCTTCAGATGGCCCCACAAGAAAAAGTCAAGAAGCGTGACGTCTGGGGACCTAGGTGACCGTTCGACGGGCCCTCGTCGTCTGATCCACTTGCTTGGGAATGTTTCATCTAAAGAGCTCTGGACAATGGTTCGAAATGTGGTTGTGCACCATCCTGTTGAAACCACATCTCCGCCCGTTCTGCCAATGGAATGTCGTCCAGTATGGGCATTAGAAATGTTTGCAGCATATGCAGATATGTTTCACCTGTTACATTGCCGTCGAAAAAGTACGGACCAATTAACCGATCTCCCCCCAGAGCGCAATCCACACCATAATTCGTGGATCGAATTGCACATGTCCTTCCTCCATCCAGTGGGGGTTCTCATTGGCCCAATAGCGTGCATCATGCCTATTGACACGACCGCTAAGGTGAAATATCGCTTCGTCGCTGAACATGATCCTTCGTTCAAGCTGTCGATGTTGTAGAAACCACTGCCGAACTCTACACGACGGTCTGTGTCGTCACCGTGCAGTTCCTGAACGAGTTGGACTTTGTAGAGGTGGAAACTATTTGTTGTAAGAATTCGTTGAATGGATCTTCTGGAGACACCCGTTTCCTGGGATAACTTTCTTAAGGACTTACGTGGGCTGTTTTCGAGATGATTGAGTACCATTAGTGATGTTGCTACATCGGTTGATCTTTTTGGCCGGCCACTACGCGGCCGATCATGAACACTTCCCGTTTCTTTGAAGCGAGTGAACAGTTTTCCAACTGAAGCCTGAACAACTGGCGGCCTCTCAGGGTGTTTTTCATTAAAAGCAGTAGCAACTGATCAATGTGTGTTATCACGCCTTGCACACATTAAAACTATCTCCACCCGTTCATCTATCGTCGATTTTTGTGCCATAGGTTCAACAACAAATTTGAAAAGAACAAAACACATTAAAACACAAATTATTAAAATGTGCCTTTGGTTCATGACTTTTACACACACACACACACACACACACATATATATATATATATATATACACACACACACACACACACAATGTTTTTTATAGGAGAGAAAGGTTCTGGAACTTTGCTATAAATTTTCTACAGCCTTTGCTATTTGTTATTCTATCCCACCCCGCAACCATCCCAATCCCCCCAAAAAGCGTCCTTCCTCTTCCTAAAATTACGTCATAACAAAAACGAAAATAAAAACATGAAATTTTTTTCTTCATGTTGAGAACAAAAGGTGCTGGAGCGCTGTTCCGGGACGTTCCGCCAGTAAAAAAGCCATATATATATATATATATTAGAGAGAGAGAGAGAGAGAGAGAGAGAGAGAGAGAGAGAGACTGTTCCAATATGCTCTATCTATATCCTATATTGTACGAGTTCTATTTGTATGAATCTAGAACAATGGCTATACAGTTGGCTTCATACAGAATTTTTCAGTGTTAAAATTCTTGTTACAAATATTTATCTTGAAGGTGAAATTATAGCGCTATAGTTCTCCGTTTCGGCTTCGCACATTTTTCGTTCAGACGCCGTTTTAACCGCTCTGATTACTCGACATTACAGCGATTTAGTCTTGATTTCGGGGTTCCTTCTTAAACTCGTTTCATTCGGAAAAGTTTCATTCGAGAATTTACCGTCCAAATATTTTAAACCTCTTCGATATTTGTTGAATTAAAATAAAAAAAAATTTCGAAGTTAAATGCACAAAGTAAATTGGAGTAAAGTTTACCAAATTACTTTATTATCAACGGTGTTGATTATAATTATAGTTACGGCATAGCCCAATTCTACTAAATTACGGCATAGCTCAATTTTACTAAATTACTTTATTATCAACGGTGTTAATTATAATTATGGTTAGGGCATAGCTCGTTTATTAAAATGTCGGTTATGCAGAGCTCAAAACTGAGGTCACTTCACCCTCTGGAATAAACCTCAAGAACACTCAAATAAATAAAATATATAATTTCAATACTAATTTAAAACCTACAGTGTACGAATAGGCATCATTGGTTCGATCAAAATTACCTTCTAAATTACGCACCCCTAAAAGAAGAAAGAGAACTTACGAAGTAATATGGAGGGGGCCATCCAAATATATTTATATATAAACCCCTTCGTCTATGGCCTTGGGCGGTTCGAAGTTTATGAGGGTTCTGGTTAGGTGGTAGCAACGGATTTGTTACTTTGGAGTATCTGGTACCGTATAGAGAATCGCAGAAGTTTCTCTTATACTACTCTCCGATTTCTTCTTGTAGTGGATCGGAGGATTCAGTGGAGTTTACTAAATTCTCTGAAGGTTCCCCGATTCTTCTTTTAACGTATTGGGAAATTATTTTTTTTCTCTATTTAAGACTAATTTCTCTGAAGAGAGCAAGGCTCGAAGGAGAAGACAAAGATATTCTCTTACTGACAATCAGAATGACTATTTGAAAAATTATTCGGCTTTATATACTGAATTTTTGGCGACATCATTATTATTTAATGTTGACTTGTTTTGTTTTTATTCTCAAGAGTCTGTATTATTTTGAAAAATATTTGAAGATAAGGTAAATATTTTAGCTGTAGCAATGTCTAGACAGATAAGCAAGATATTTGAAGATGAAGCCATATTTTTATTTTAAACCGCATATTGACAGATCTGATGTTATCATGATCTGCCGAGTTAACTAAAAATGGAAATTGAAATATGCATTTTATTATGAATTACAATTAAACATGCATATGAGCAAAAATTAAATGCTTAAGATTTAAAATTAAACGTTAAGCAAGACATGACTTCATCTTTTACAATGAAGAGAGAATGTACACAGAAAACGAACATTGCAGAATTTAACAAGATTGCATGAGTAAACTAAATGTAAAAAAAAAAAAGATTAAGTAATTTAAAAAGAATAATTCACCAACTATTCAACAAAAATAAAATAGAAAGCGAATCAAAAATTTTATCCGAACTTCGTCAGCGATATGCGAATTTGGACTCTATATGTAAAAATGAATATAAGAATATAAGGATTATATAAATATAAGGATTATATAAATGAATACAATAATTATATAAATGAATATAAGAATATATGAATATAGAAATTATTCATTGTTCATTTTTACATATATATGGATCTTTTCCAAAATCCGGACCGTTCTTTGTAACTAGAAAGTTACGTTATTATTATTATATGGTTTTGCATACTGAGTTAAAAAAGTTATTCTTTTTTTGGAGAAATGAAAATAAAAAAGTTACAACAATTTTTATTTACCATTATTTACATATATCAACCTAATATTATAAATAAAAATTGCCTAATACAGTATATATATATATATATATATATATATATAATATATATATCAGTGGCGACTGGCGTATAGGAGCGATGGAGCGGTCGCTCCCCCTTGCTTGAAACGATAAATATTAATTTAACAGATAAAAATATATTAATTTTAAGATATTAAAATAAATATTCTTGAAATATATTTTAAAAATTCATGTGGCATATCATGATTCATGAGGCATTTTGAGTAAGCCTTCATACAGTACATAATATTCTAAACTTATAGCATAGCTTCAAATAGCGTAACGCTGTTTGAATACAAAATAATATTGCAGCCGAATGGAGCGATAGATTTTTCGCTCAAGTAAATATAAATTATATTTTACTGTTGTAATGAAAATATAAGTACAATCGCGAATTTTTTTTATAATAACTTTATTTTTACTAATAGTAACTTCAGTAATAATGATATAAGCCATTTATATGTATTTTATTAAAATTATTACTTATTTGTAATTAACTAGAATTGTACGTCTGGCATAGCCGCATATGTTAATACAAGTACAGTACTCTTGTGAGCGGCAGTTGGATTCGCACTAGCCTATTGTGAGTCCGTGTTGTCGTACAGTGGTACATTATTACAGTCAAATTTATTATAGTCAAATTTATTCAACAATTATTTTTATATTTTATTAAAATATTTTTTTAATACAAATTTATGGCTTCTTTTGACATATAAGTACTGTACGGAAGCACCATGTGATTGTTTATGTACTACAATTCTAAAAATTATAAATTTTATGAAATCGCACCCCCATACATTTATACCACGAGTCGCCACTGATATATATATATATATATATATATATATATATATACACACACACACACACACATATATATATATATATATATATATACATATATACACTAAAATGCCCATTGCGCCTTGCACAGCAAAAACAATCCGAAACACTACCTAGGGGAAGACTGGGAGGGGCTAATGTGTTACTAAGACCTTCCCTGGTTCTCCTTTAATATGTATACTAAATTTGGTGCAGATTACCCCAGCCATTTAGGAGACTCCCTCCCATGTGCAGATTACCTTAGCCGTTAAGGGAAACGGCCTCTCAATCTCCCCCTAGGGGAGGGACTGGGAGGGGCGGGTGTTACTAAAGCCTTTCCTGGTTGTCCGTTAATGTGTATACGAAATTTGTGGAAGAATGCTCTAGCAGTTTAGAGGTGTATAAACGAACATACTCGTACAGCATTCCCTGGGCTCTCTGATATTGTTTCTACTTTTGGATATTGCCGATAAATTTACTTTTGGAAAGTTCTGAATTTTATATACTTGCGTTTATATTCACATTGTTATAGTTAAGTAACTGAATATTAGTGGTTTTTAGCTATTTAGAAGTTTTCATAGCGTGCCGGCTTAATTTAACTTAAACTTGTGACGGTTATAAACGTTAACTACCTTAACTTGCGCGATGCCGTCGCAGAAAGCGTCGTGTGCTAGGTGTGGGGTTAATCGGTGGTATACAGATTTTAAAGATTACAACGGCGGTCCTATGGCGATTACCGAGAGATCGGTTTGTTTCTTTTGTCAGTTAGGGAAGAGATAGTTGATGTAAAACGTAGTGTACGCGAGGTGACGGAAAGACTTGCAACGCTTGATGAGGGCAGGGGTAGGTTTACAGTTGACGAAGGCCGAACCTATACTAACGTTGAAGACGTTAGTAATTTGAATGTTGACGTCAGGAACCTAGTTTCTAGTATACAGGGTGTCCCGAAAGTCTTTTTACACCTATGTATAATCTCGGAATATTAAATGATATTTGGTTCCAACAGGATGGAGCCCCTCCTCCCTATTCCTTGAGGGTTCGTGAATATTTAAATGAGGTGTTTCCTGATCGATGGATTGGGAGAGGGTCTGCATTAAAATGGCCTCCAAGAAGCCCAGATCTCTCGAGTTGTGACAATGCATTATGGGGATTTATAAAGGAAAAGTTTTCTCAAAAACGTTATGATTCCAATGACGGACTAAAGGAAGCCGTAAAGGATGCTTTTAAACTTGTAACACCTAAAATGCTGAGGAGCATAGCACACCGAACCTGGCGTAAAATCATTCTGTGCAGTGAGAACGATGGTTTGCATACAGATCCATTGGATACATTGGATACATTGGATAGGGATGTGAACGAGGGGGAAACTATTTTAATTGGGGACTCCTTAGTGCGTCATATGGATAAGGAGTTCGTTGAACGGAATCCAACCAAGAGGAGGAGGGTCTGTCTACCATGGGCCAGGGTTGACAGAATTAGAGACGAAGTAGATAGTAATGTTGTTGCCTCTCGTCACTTGATGTTGGTGACGATGGTAGGGGGCAACGCTTCGTATAGCTCCGATACGAGAGTACCTGACCTTTTGGAGAGATACAGAGGGTTAATTAGGTCCTGAAGGCAAGGTCAGATAGGTCTTTAGTTCTAGGTATTACCCTAGGCACGGTTTGGGTCTTAGGATTACGTCAAAAGCAATATTTTTTAACACTAAACTAGAAGAGATTTGTGCTCGGGAAAATGTACTCTTCGTAAAGCTGCGGTCAGAATTTAGTGATCCAAGCCTTTTTATAAAAGATTGGGTGCATTTCATTGAAGTAGTGAATGCTAGGCTAGGTAGGTTAATCGATGAGAGCGTTCGAAAGCTGTATAGGTCGAAGCCTTCTTTAAACGTTGTGGGTCCGGGAAAAGCCGACCGACGTGAACAATAGTTTAAACGCCGATCCGTGGTAAAAAAAATAATTTAAACGTCTTTTATTGTAACGCGCGTAGTATCAGAAATAAATTGAACGAATTTAAGGTAATAATTTATGCCGGGAACTACGATATAGTTGCTATAACCAGAACGTGGTTAAATACCGTGACTCGGGACTTGTTGGGGGGGAACTTCATATACCTGGTTTTAAACTTTTTACTAATGATAGGTTACACAGGATTGGTGGCGGCGTTTTGTTGTACATTTGTAATTCCCTTAGGGCTATCGAGGTTAAGATAGACTTTCCGGCAGCAATTAATGCAATATGCGTTGAAGTTAGGGCGCGTAGTATTAGCTTTAATTTCGTTGTTGTTTATAGACCTCCCGTTCAGCCCCTCGATACCGATACTAGATTTTGCACACTTCTTGGTAACTTTATTAATAATTGGGATAGTATTGTCGGAGACTTTAACTGCTCTAACGTCAATTACGAGACTTTTACTGGTAATGATGAGGGTTTGAGACTGATTGAGTTCATGGAAGATAATTTTTTACGACAGATGGTTACTGAACCAACGCGCGGTGACAATATTTTAGACGTGGTGATGAGGAACGACAAAAATATTGTCGAAGGTTTAGAAGTAGGTGAGAGTTTGGATGTAGTGATCACCAAGTTATTAGGTTTAAGCTATTAATAGAAAAGAGTAAGGATAGTAACGTAATAGAAGTCCCCGATTTTCGTGAAACCCGGAAATTTGTACGCCAACATTTGTACGACGGAAATTTATACGCCAGCATTTGTACGCCAGAACATTTATACGACTGGAAATTTATACGCCAAGCATTTGTACGACGGTAATTTATACGTTATACGCAAGAAATTCATGATCAGTTAATAAAATTGAATTTGAAACAAGGTAAGTTAAAATACAAATTATAACAAATTATGAAATTACATATTACAATAATTAAATGCATAATTGAAACTAGATTTCAGCTTATCAATTTAAGAGAAAATGTAACTAGCGATATACAGAACGAATGTCATTTAAAAAATCGGAGAACAAATCTTGCGAGTTTTTTCTCATTAATCTCCAGACCGAACCTAACCTAACCTAACCTAACCTAACGAATGTCATTTAAAAAATCGGAGAACAAATCTTGCGAGTTTTTACTCATTAATCTCCAGACCTAACCTAACCTAACCTAACGAATGTCATTTAAAAAATCAAAGAACAAATCTTGCGAGTTTTTTCTCATTAATCTCCAGACTCATTAATCTCCAGACCTAACCTAACCTAACCTAACGAATGTCATTTAAAAAATCAAAGAACAAATCTTGCGAGTTTTTTCTCATTAATCTCCAGACCTAACCTAACCTAACCTAACAACCTGTACCTATTCAATAACCATTTACCTACCTGTTAATCCTTCAATGCGCTGTGATACATGATAAAATTTAAAATTCTTCAAATTGAAATTATTTTCAAAATATTTAAATAATGTTTACTTTTATTTATTTATTTATTTTTTTGCACCTGTGCTTATGTTTATATGAAAAAATGAAGTCACAGTTATTATCATGGGTAGATCGTATACTTAAGTCAAGAAAGTCCGGTAGAGCGCATACTTAAATTACCGTCGTACAAATGTCAGTCGTATAAATTTCCAGTCGTATAAATGTTCTGGCGTACAAATGCTGGCGTATAAATTTCCGTCGTACAAATGTTGACGTACAAATTTCCGCACACGGATGTAAATAGGATTATGGAGTGGACGGATAAGTGGCAGATGCAATTTAACGTAGACAAATGTAAAGTTTTGCATATAGGTTCCCGTAACAACAATTACACGTACACGATGGATGATAGACAGTTAGCGAGCGTTGACGAGGAAGTAGATTTAGGCATACGCGTATCTAAGGATTTAAAAGTTAGGAACCAGTGCCTGGAGTCTTGCGCAAAAGCTAATAGGATGTTAGGCTTTATAGCGCGTAATTTCGAATTTAAATCGAAGAATATTATATTGCCCCTTTACAAGTCCCTAGTGAGGCCTCATTTAGAATATGTTGTTCAGTTCTGGTGCCCGTATTTGCGTGAGGATACTGATAGGTTGGAAGGGGTTCAGCGACGCGCCACGAAACTAATTCCGTCACTACGCAACAAGTCTTACGAAGATAGGATTAAAGAGTTAGACTTGCATTCACTCGAAACTAAGAGATTAAGGGGGAGCTTATTGAAGTTTTCAAACTCGTTAATAAATCGATAACGTAAATTTTGACAAATTGCTCATTTTCGATAATAGCAATACTCGTAATAACGGATTTAAATTATATGGCAGACGTTTCATTACTAACATCGCGAAAAACTTTTTTACGTTTAAAGTAATTGATAAACGGAATAATCTTCCGCGTCCGTCGTGAACTCTACCAGCGTTAATATGTTTAAAAACCGTTTAGATAGACATTTTAAAAATATTAACGTTGTTTAAAATAATAAAACAATTAGCAACAGGAACTCTGGGGGTAATGGTTGAGGATGAGTCTGTTGACGATTAATGCCAGTTTGTGATATGCCAGCGTGTGAGATGCCAGCAATAAAATTATATATAAAAAAAATTAGACTAACACGAACTTAGATGTAGCTCGTAGGGTAAACTAACCTACTTTTTGTTATACTCTTCATGCTTTTTTTTGTCTTATCCTCTCTTTACTCGCATGTCTGTAGTTTGCATGGTATGCCAGTGTTTGAGTTAAGACTGTGTTTGCATGGTTTGTAAGCTTTTTTATTTTACTGCTTTTCATCTTTCACCCCTTTCCTATTCTCTTCGACTATTTTTCCGACTTGTCGGCAGTGGCCGGCGGATGATAACGGTGAGTCTTTCTCTTTTTTTTCTGAATGAATGTTAACTCACGAATGACAGGTTTTCCTACTTACTTAACCCCTTATTCTCTTCTTTTAACCCCCTACTCTCTCTTTTCTCTCGGGTTAACCTTAGAGTAGCTCTTAGGGTCTTTGTTAGCCTTAGCTTCTGTAGATCTGTAGATAATACATTGCCCATCTAACAATAAAAGTTTGGTGTGTGTACCAAAATTTCAATAAATTTAAACCATATAGTGGAACATTCCTATCTTCTGATTTCTTAAATTAGAAGACAGTAATATTCCACTATATGGTTTAAATTTATTGAAATTTTGGTACACACACCAAACTTTTATTGTTAGATGGGCAATGTATTATCTATAGATCTACAGAAGCTAAGGCTAACAAAGACCCTAAGAGCTACTCTAAGGTTAACCCGAGAGAAGAGAGAGAGTAGGGGATTAAAGGAAGATAATAAGGGGTTAAGTAAGTAGGAAAACCTATCATTCGTGAGTTAACATTCATTCAGAAAAAAAAAGAGAAAGACTCACCGTTATCATCCGCCGGCCACTGCCGACAAGTCGGAAAAATAGTCGAAGAGAATAGGAAAGGGGTGAAAGATGAAAAGCAGTAAAATAAAAAAGCTTACAAACCATGCAAACACAGTCTTAACTCAAACACTGTCATACCATGCAAACTACAGACATGCGAGTAAAGAGAGGATAAGACAATAAAAGTTTGGTGTGTGTACCAAAATTTCAATAAATTTAAACCATATAGTGGAACATTCCTATCTTCTGATTTCTTAAATTAGAAGACAGTAATATTCCACTATATGGTTTAAAATTTTAAATTAAAAGACAGGACTGTTCCATTATATGTTTTAAATTTACTGAAATTTTGGTACACATACCAAACTGTTATTGTTAGATGGGCAGTGTATTGTCCGAACGATTTAGTTCCTCATGCGGGATTAGATAAGTCTCCTTGCTCTCTCTTTTGCTGTTTAATGTGTATATTGATAGATTAATTACTTCTCTTAATGAGGCAACAGGGGAATATTGCGTAAATTACATGAGGATAAATAACTTGGTCTATGTCAATGATATGGTGTTAATAAGCCCCTTCCGTTAAAGGTCTGGATCATCTTATAAAAATTTACGAATCTTATTTACAGAACGATGACATTAATTTTAATTTTACTAAAACTAAGGTTATGAAATTCTATCCCAAAAGTTCATGCCGAAGCGCTGATGTTATTTTCAAAATGAGAGACGAACCAATAGAGCAGGTACAAGAATTTAAGTATCTGGGTCAGATTATCACCAGCTACTTGAGCGACCACTTAGAAGTAAAACAATGTGGAAGTTACTGTGCTTAGGTAGACTGACCATACGTACCGTTTTGAACGGGACAGTACCGTTTTGTATGGGTTTTTGTATGGGTTCTGTCACTGAAGAATAATTGTAAGCTCAATATGTTTATGTACTTACTTTTTCATGAATACAGAATATTACATAACCCCCGTCCCTTTTTTGCCATCCCAATGTCCCGTTTTTGTCTCAAGGAAATATGGTCAGCCTATGCTTAGGCAAATATGATTATAAGGAACTTCAAATTCTGTACAAACGAAACTAAAACACTTTTTTTTTTGTACTTTCTGCACTAATATTTATAGGCGGCAACTCTGGGTTAAATACAAAAAGGTTCCTGAAGAACAGCCGAGCCTCGGTGGTGTAGTGGTTAGCGTCGCTGATTACGAATCCATTGGCCCCGAGATCGAGACCCAGTGACGGCAGGCGGCTCGTAGCAAATCCCAGCTGTACATCCTTCTACACAATAATAATAATAATAATAAAAAAATTGGTTGGTCGATAAATGGGTACCTTGGGAAGCCTAGTGGTTAAGACGCTGGGCTGCTGGTGGGGCGTGGTTCGGATTCCACGTTAAACTGTAGGTCTAAGGTGGAGTGACAAGCTTGACCTTTGTCAGAATGAACAATTCGGGTGGAAGCAAAAAACCAAGGTTAACCAAAGCATACCCTTTCGACTGCTGTATAAGTTACCTCCAAGTTGCTCAGCCTCCCAAAACGTTCGTTAACCGCAACGTTTCGAGCCTCCCTGAAGTAACAAGAACGTGCTCAGTACACTCTAATGGGAAGAATTAAAAACTCAGACAATCCAATTGTCCAAGCTATTCACCAGTCCTACTTTATGTCTCCAAGACTGTGGACCGCTTGGTATGAAAGTGTTTGTCTATAGCTCCACCAACTCCTGCATTAACTATCCCATTACATGTAACTTTTATTTTTATTTTTGTTTTTTAGTTCGATTTTTGGGAAACCGTTATTCTAATTTTATTATTTCTCGTTTCATTACGTATATTATCATTATTTCTTTATTACTCTAGTCCTTTTTGGTTTTTTAAATTTATTGTTTAATTACCTGTATTGTTAATTACCTTGACGGATACTGTACATTTTTTTATGAGATTTGTCGACTGCCAGTAAACATCATATATATATATATAAGCAAAGAACCACAGAGAAAAGGAAAAGGTTCTTTGCTTATTAAAAAGATCACGTGTTGTTCTGCGATTTTATTGCATATATATATAGATATATAAATAAATAAAGTATTTTCATTACGTTTTTTTATCTTTTTTTTCTTTTGATAGTGTTATCTTTGGATAGTTTTTATTATTACTTGTTTCAGTTCGTGACATATTTTTATTTCTCTTAATCAATTTTTAGTTTTTTTAATTTATTATTGTTTGATTTATCTTATCTTTTATTACCTTCAAGAATAATGTACTATTTTATGGGATTTATATTCTGCCATTAAAGCTTATCATTATCATTACCAATATAATAATAATTATCACTAAATACATGACAGGTTGTATTAACTTTTGTCCCGTCGTAGTGTAGTGGCTGCGACCTCACCTTCTATTCAAGATGTGGTGGGTTTGAACCCTGGCGTTGAGGCAAATTTTGCATTATGCAAAAATCGTGGGTATTCATGCATGATTGATATTCCACGAAGGTCAAGCTTGTCACTTCACCTTAGACCTCCAGTTCAACGTGAAATCCGGACCACGCCCAACCAGTAGACCAGCGTCTTAACCACTAGGCTACCCAGAGTACCAATTTATCTACCAACCATTTTTTCTTATTGTGTGGAAGGATAAACAGCTGGGTTTTGCTGCGCGCCGCCTGCCGTCACCGGGTCTCGATCTCGGGGCCGATGGATTCGTAATCAGCGACGCTAACCACTACACCACCATATATACACACACACACACACAACACACACACACACACACATATATATATATATATATATATATATATATATTATACTGTATGTGTAATTAAAAATCCGTTATTCCACTGATAAAGTAAGTATTATAAAGTCTCCATTTATTCAGCTTCTTTTACAGTGAATATTAAAATTAGAATGCCATTCTGGCAATAAAATGTACTGATCTGAGATCTATGTAATTTCGAAGTATTTGTGACGGTTGCCATGGTGATTTAAAAATATTCAATATGCGATTTGGGAACCGGTGTTCGGTCTGTATAATCAAAATAATTCGTCTAAGTGAGTTGGCTATTTCATCGTTTTAATGAATGCTTGACACATTGCTTTTGGCTATAATTATAGTTTACACACGTACATACATGTGCAATTGTGCATACATACACATATTTGCAACTCTAACACACACACACACACACGCACACACACACACACACACATATATATATATATAAATCAGTAGGTACTCGTACGTGTTTCCAAGCCGTATACATGCAAGAATCGATATATTAATAATGACCTTGACAACTGAAACACGCGATATCGCTGAGGAGTATCAGACGACCCCTTCTTAAATAGAAATGTTGACATGTATCGAAGTGTACATGTGTATCTTCAACAATGTCAGAATGAAAGACGACGTTTTAACTGCAGTTGGTAAAAGCTTTTTTCGAGAAATTTACAAACGAGTTAAGAAAAAAAAGTTACTGAAAAATAGATTCAAGAATATACAATAAATGGAAGGAACATATTCTTCAGAGATTAGTACGATGATAACGATAATAATAATTATAATGATAAGCTTATTGGCAGGATATAAGTCCCATAACATGGATACAATAGAGAGTAAAGTTTCCATACAGTGGTGTTACCTAAGCAGCGAGTTTCAGTAAATTTTTAAATGTAATAAATAACTCGGATTTTATATATACGAAAATCGCAATTACCAGTAATGAGAAGAGCCGTGGTTGGTTGATACTGACCAATTAAGGTTGTTTTTTTCAAACGGTGACAACCTTCACAGCCCTGTTGTCACCATGAAAGGAAAATTAGAAGCAATCTTTTAATTTGCACTATAACCTTTCAAAGGTTCCGTGCGATGATTCCTCATTTCACGAAGGTCAAGCTTGTCGTACCGCCTCTCCTATGCTTTATATATGTTACAGTCAAAGTGTGTAACCAGCCATTTCGAGTAATGGCTGAAACTTTTAGTCATTTCGCGAAATGGCTGTTTCACTTGTCATTTCGCGAAATGACTAAAATCTTCAGCCATTACGCGAAATGGCTGAAATTTCACTTTGGTCATTTCGTGAAATGGCTAAAATGACTTTTGTCATGAATTCATAGCAATAACAAACATCACAATAAAATTGGAAACCTTTATTTAACTAACTAAATCTGCTAAAACATAGGCCTACATACATCCAGAGGTCTGTTCAAATAAGTGAGAAACATTCTTCAAATACACATTTGAACATTTGAACACATTTTCAATAGAGAGGTTTTCAAATACTAACCGGGCCTTCAATGTTATTCCGATGTCCGCCATTGAAGGCCCGGTTAGGTCAACTGTATGCCCTTGACAATTGGTTGGTTAAGTCGTGTTATTTTCGTTAAAACTAATGAAAATAACACAACTTAACCTAACCAATTGTCAAGAGCATACAGTTGACCTAACCGGGCAAATGATCTTGTACGAAATGACCAAGGTGGAATTTCAGGCATTTCGCGTAATGGTTGAAGATTTTAATCATTTCGCGAAATGACTAAAAGTTTCAGCCATTACTCGAAATGGCTGGTTACACACTTTGACTGTAACATATATATGATGTAAACCCCAAACGGAAAAGGAAACATTTCTCCACCATAAAATGCACTTTTCTTAACAAATATGTACATTTTCCACCTACAAATATTTACTTTTGTTTTTTTCATAGTGTTTCAAACCAAAAAGACTCCACCTCGTCAGAAAATGTTATGTTGATTGTATACACGAAAGGCCTTGAAATCATTTTTACGTTTTCTTGTGGGTTTGCATCATTCATTTAGTTCACTCGTTTAAGTGTGAAATTCATTTATATATATATATATATATATATATATATATATATATTTAGTGGTGGACCGGATGTCAGTTTTTCAACATCTGCGGATGCGGATGCGGACGCGGATACTTAGTTAATCTATCAATATAATATAGAATTATGAAACTATAACATAATTTTTCAAATTTCGTGATATTACTATTATGGCAGGCAATGCATAAGAATTAAAATTAATATTAATGTTTTCATTATGATAAAAATAATAACTTTTTCAAAAGTTTCAGCCACAGAAAATTCAATGAAACAAGTTTCATTCAATTTTCAATTGCTAATTTTAGAAACTTTGCAAATTTTGCAATGTGTTTGCTATAGAAAATTAGCATTTTTATTTTTGCTAAAGAATTTACTATTTTTTGTATTTATTTATTACCATAATCTTGTTCGAAACACGATAGACTGCTTGATTTTATACGAACAATTTCATTCTAAAAAGTTACTGTGTTGCTGTGAAAAAAAAATCAATGGAGTACGCACAGCGGCACAGGCAGTGTTTGTTGATTTAATGGTATTTATATTTTGAGGTTTATATATTTGTTTGTTCATTAATAATTAATTAATACTTTACATGAAATGTGCATGACTGGGCCTTATAAGCTACTTTATAAGCTAATTTAATTGTAAATTGCATAATTTATTAGAGGTAATATCCGCATAACATCCGCAGTCAGAAGTGCGGATGCAGATGAGGATGCGGATGTTAAAAATGATGCGGATGCGGATACCCGGTCCACCACTAATATATATATATATATATATATATATACACACACCTCATCTTCAACCTTATGATGGTTTCGAACAACGATTCAGGATCGACCCCTCTACAGCATCCCGCCTCATTATTGGGATTTGGTGATTTGGTGGAGGAGGAAATTTGTTTCCGAGTCCTTCTGCCCTCGTAGCCAGCCACAGGGGCGTAGCCAGAATTTCTTTTCGGGAGGGGCTAATATATATATATATATATATGGTGTCCCATAAGTCCGGCATCATAGGAGAAATTCATATTTTTCTATTTCTACAAACCATAATTCATATTTTTCTCTTTCTACAGGCCATAATGTCTGTGAGCAAGGAAGAACGAATCCAGATAATTCTACTCATAGGAAATCGGAGTCAAAGAGAGGCCGCTGCTGAATTTAACAGACTGCATACAGACCGCGAGCCAATAACACAGAGTTGTGTGTCAGGATGCAGTCTGTTAAATTCAGCAGCGGCCTCTCTTTGACTCCGATTTCTTATGAGTAGAATTATCTGGATTCGTTCGTCCTTGCTCACAGACATTATGGCCTGTAGAAAGAGAAAAATATGAATTATGGTTTGTAGAAATAGAAAAATATGAATTTCTCTATGATGCCGGACTTATGGGACACCCTGTATATATTATATATATATATATATATATATATATATATATATATATATATATATATATATATATATATATTAAAAGTGTGTAAATGAATAAAAAAACATTCATAAATGTATTACAATAATTAAACATGTGCTGAAGGTACTTGGCATAGCCTACTTATAATTTAAAAAATGCATAAAAATATCAAACCTATGATTTTATTTTTTCGGGGAAGGCTAAAACCCCCGTAGCACCCCCCCCCACTGTCTATGTCCCTTATATATATATATATATATATATATGGATAGGGCGTATTTCTTGGGAATCTCAGTGGAAATCCTGAAGATACTGACTAAAACGACCTTCAGAATCATGATTTAATGATAAACGTTTAAGGAAAAGTATCCCATCATCATTATCAGAAACCTTCATACTTTCAATGTTACACTAACTCCATTCAAAGAAACAAAAAATTTGCGCACACTGGAAAGCCTCTATGCCGGTACTAGTGGAAGCAGCAAAACGTTAGGTATTCATTGCCTTCTAAATATTTATTTCTATAAAAAAATATTTTTTTTTTTGTGAATTGTTATTTTCCTCTTGTAAATAATTTAAGAAATTTTTTCTAACACGGGGTTTCTCAAACGGTGGGCCGCGAACCCCCCCCCCCCGGGTCGTAGTTTGTTTACCCCTGTAGTAGTAGTGATTTGTGAGCAAAAAACAAAACAAAAGAAACCCCGCTTCGTGAGTTTGTTTACCCTTGTAGGCTGATAAGTGGTCTCGCCGATCAAAGACCCTGACACAGCGTCGTGGGGCAAATCTGGCTGAGGAACATTGAATTCTAGCAAGAGACTGAGGTCAATATTAAGAGCATAAATTTTAAGGCGGAAAAGGAAAGTGGGAACTTGGAGTTAGGGGGCATCGAATCCATGTCACGTGGTTTCGGAGTCAGCACAATGCCGATCAAGCCACCCAGAACTCGAAAACATCGGTATTGATAGCTACTTTTTACGTTTGCTGAAGAATTATCTTTCTGATAGGAAGCAGAGAGTGATTATTCATGAATCTTGTATTAATAACAAGAGTATTATATCTGAGGTACTTGAGGACAGTGTATCGGGACCACTTTTTCTTCTTATTTAGTATATTGCTGACTTGCGTATAAATCTTGAGAATACATTGATTGGATGGATTGGATAGTTGTACGTAAATTCCACCCAGTAAATTCCAACCCCGAAAAATCCACCCAGTAAATTCCACCCATAGTAGATTCCACCCATGGTAAATTCCACGCAAAGGGTTATCAAAAAAGTTTACAGTTTATTAAAGTTTATTAAAAAGTTTATGCAAAATAAAAAACTGGTAAAATATATAGGTTAGGTCAGTACACCCTTGATGATTGGTTAGGTTTAGTTGTGATATTTTCGTTAAAACTAACGAAAATGACGCTAACTCAAAAACAAGTGATTTGCTATAGAAACGATGGTCAAAATCATTTGAATCACCTAAAAACACACCAGAAAAACAATGTCCAGTGATGGAAAACACTGTCCAGTGACTATCAAAAATTGACCTTAGAAAATAACAAAGTTATAATTGTTAAAATTCTTAAATTTTTTGATGGAATTTACCATGGGTGAAATTTACCATAGGTGGAATTTACTATGGGTGGAATTTACTATGGGTGGAATTTACTGGGTGGATTTTTCGGGGGTGGAATTTACTGGGTGGAATTTACATGGAACCGATTGGATATGCTGATGACTCCACTCTGATTTCTACTATCCCGAATCCTTGTTACAGACTTACGTCTAGAGAGTCTCTTACGAGTAATCTCAATATGGTAATGTCATAGTGTAATCAGCGGGGAATGAAGCTGAATGCTGGTAAGACTAAATCTCTTTTGTAAGTAGATCCCGTACAAATGAACCTCCCCATCCTCCATTAAAACTGAATAGCACAAATTAGAAAACTGTGACTCTTTAACAATTCTGGGTGTAACATTTGATAACTACACTGCATTCACTTCTATCCAGGGCCGTACCCAAGCGGCAGGGGCGAGCGGTGTAGCCGCCCAAGGCGCTGAGGTGTGGGGGGGCGCCAAATTGTTGGTCTTATTGCTGCCACGTAGAATGAAATTTGGATTTTTAATTAATTATGTATTATGCATTAATTATGTATTATGTATTGCTTATGCATTAAATAATTATGTATTTCAATTAATTATGTATGATATTTCTATTATAATCAATTTGTATATGTTCCGAATTTAATGGGGTGGGGGGCGCATAAGGAATGCCTTGCACAGGGCGCCATCACAGGTTGGTACGGCCCTGCTTCTATCCTGCCTGCTTATTCTTGTTTATTTTGGGTGAGGCTTCTTGTGGAAGCCTGTGCACTAAAACAGGTAAATGGCTATATGCTTGTTCCATAGGGAAGCTCGTTCATATTCAGTAATAATAATAATAATAATAATAATAATAATAATAATAATAATAATAATAATAATAATAAATGCATTCACTAAAACTTAAGGGCGCTAAACACAGTAATCTTTAATAGCTGAATGACTGACAGTCTTTAGACCAAAGAATGAGACCTTTTCTTTGATTTTGTGGTCATTCTGATGTCAGTAATTGACCATTCCTGATTGCAGATTTAATGGGATTAAATTTAAAGCTTTCCAATTTGCATAAATAATGGGCATTACAATTCCTTCTAGCTCCGACTTTACCCGCACACTTTATAAAATTTGCGCTACAGATCATATATATATATATATATATATATAATGTTTCAGACCAACAAAGACCCTAGGATCCACTCAAAGCTGGTCTACCTAACCGTGTTTGTAGTTGTACTGCGCATGTCCTCCGTAGTGGCGGAGGGGACCTACAATTTTACGTGGGTTCCGAACCACAAAAAGCTTAATTTTACTACCTTAAACTATACCCAGTCTATCAACATATGCGCCTAATCGATTTTTAAACATGTTTATAGACGTGCTACTAATTACTTCTACCGGCAAACTATTCCAGCTATTTACTATTCTATACGTAAAAAAGCTTTTGGCAACTGCTGTCTCGAACCTTTTACTAGTCAGCTTACACCCGTTATTTCTAGTTCTACTATATTGTGCTATTTCTAAAAAGCTCTCTATTTACGTTATCGAACCCATTCATAATTTTAAAAACCTGGATTAGACTACCCCTTAGCCTCCTAGTCTCGAGTGTAGTCAGTTTTAACTCCTTATAGGCGAGCGGCCAACCCTGATAACAGGCCATATTTTTGAGTTTAATACCCCTCTCGTACAGAAATGTACAACATGTCCTAAAGTGATCTGCACCATCTGGACATATAAGTTTGGCATGTTGTCCTCCATTCTGAGTGTGCTAAGATAGTAAAATCAGCCATTAACTTCAGCTATGTACAGGTACTCGTGTATTTATGTTTTCAATTCATGCATTACAATTGAAATCTTTGAAGACACAATGAACAGTGAAGACAAGGTTTATTTCCCATGATGTTATACATTTTCTGAAAGCTCTAGTGCTACACTATATCAATTTATCTATAAAAACATCCTTTTACATGATATATTTTAGTTTTTGCCTAAAAACGTTATTATTCTTAGATCCAAAAAATATCACCTAAAATACAGGTGTTTCACAAAATTGATTAATATGAGTTACACAAAACTAATTTCGAGTACAATAATTCAGGTATTTTGATACTCCAAGCATTAATACACTATGTCGAACAAAATGAATGCCATATTAAAATGTTGAATTACCATACAAAGTACTGTGCCTACATGGGTTAATAATGGAGACCTCTGTTAGCATGCCAGCAGAAAGGTTTATCGTTCAGTTATGAAAAACAGGCAAATGTTGGCATGATAACAATACAGGGCGTCCCAAAAAAATGTATACACACTTTAACAGCTGATAGCTCAATTGATGTTTCTTTCTTTCCAAGTTAAACCCATTAGAATTAATAATGGCAGTCAGACTAAGCTTTGAACAAAGGAAATTCATTCTAAAATGCTACTGGAAGTGTGAAAACGCAGTTGAAGTGCAAAGACAGTTTAGGAGGGAGTTTCAAACAGATCCACCAACGCGACTTACCATCACTCGAATTAGAGATAAGTTTGAAGCCGATGGAACTGTTCAGAATGTCCACAAGAAGCGTTCCGGAAGACCACGGACATCGACAAGCCCACAAAGCAAGAAAGAGTACTGGAAACGTATCACCAAAGTCCAAGAAAATCTGTGCGGCAAGCGAGTCGTGAGGTAGGAATTTCAGAATCGTCTGTCCAACGCATTTTGAAGCGCTGTCAATGGAAAAGTTACATTCCAAGATTAGTCCATGCTATTAATGAAGATGATGATCCGGACCGAAGAGTGGAGTATTGCGAGTGGTACTTGGCACGATGTGGATGTGGATTGGACGAAGGGGTTTCGTAGAATACCCTCGCGTTCACCAGACCTCACACCACTAGACTTTTTTTATGGGGATACTTAAAAGACAAAGTCTACGCTATAAAACCTGCAACAGTCGCTGAATTGAGAGCAGCCATTGAACGAGAATGCACACAAATACCAAACGAAATGTTTCGTTTGCGATTCCATTGCTTCGCGTTATCAGCAGTGCCTGGACCAGAACGGACGTCAGTTTGAAAACAGGCGTTGACAAAACAATTAAATAATGTCTGTAGATTCTATTACATTTTGAAAATGAAATGTATTTTAATAAACACTGCCTTTATAAGTATTTAAAGTGTGTATACATTTTTTGGGACGCCCTGTATATATATAATAATGTTGCGCTTGAAAATAAAGTTTGAATTGTTAACTGTGTGAAAGGACCGATATTGAGATTTGAAGAACGTCAATATTGTAAAACGAAAATTAAGTTACTATACGTATATCGATGTGCATAACACAAAATCAACTAAATCAACTAAAATCAATTAAACCAACTAAATTTTAACAATTCTTATCTTTATGAAGCAAACTACTAAATAACTTTAAAGCAGAAATCATTACTTAAAATTGGAATCTTTCCACTAAAAGTCTCAACTTGTTTTTCAATTACAAAACTGCATCTAATCAGTGCATACTGTATTCGGTGACTCCCGCAATATCAATTCAATGTGTTATTAGCAATCTACCCCATACTGGGGAATAACTCACGTTGTAACAGCATATATGAAACACACGAATAAATTATTAATGTACAATGCTATAATATGGTTATTCATCTAGCTCATCCAGCGGTGGTTTGTGATGGGTTTGTTCATTTATGCAGTCCTCAGTATCCTTGCAGACGCATTCCCCTGTGCATGCCATATCATTCGTTGCACAACTGCAGTTCTTACTACATTGTCTGCGTCCACGGCATGAGCACAGAAGCTCATCTAATACTTCTGCAGTTGTTGTTCCATCAAATAACTTCAACTTTAATTCATCACCCTCTCTTTGCCACCCATTTCCATCTGGGGAAGACATATCTGGTTTAGCAACGTGAGCCAACATCCAAATGCGGGTCTGAAATGATGCTCTCTTAAAGTGTCTATTATATCTCGTTTTCCATGATCATGATGGAGTTGCGCTGCAAGTCCTAGATGAAGGGGGGTTATAATATTGCTGTCACTGCTATGAATAGCATTTTCTGCAAGAGCTAAGACTCTACGTTGTAATTTTTCTGCTGGCTGGTAATTTGAATCACACGATTCAAATGCCTCTTTGCTCAGCAACCAGAGAAATGCCTTCTGTAAAAGTGCTGAAACAAATTCTTCAGATGTTTTCAGATCGATTTCAGCAGCTGTGTAGTACTCAGCTGGCTTTTCAACTTGTGCTATTTCTTGTCTAAGCATACCAATGGCAGAATGAAGTAAACTTTCTGAATTCACTGGAACATTTGATTGTTCTTCTGCAGAACCAAGTGTCATCTCATTAGAGTTGAAATCTTCCTTCATTTGAGCAAAGGCATCTCCTAAGCTGACACTGGTACTGACAACAATGCTTGACTTGGACTGTCCTCGTTGGGCATGAATAACAATGTTATCACCATAATGCTTCATGAGACGGAGCTGAAGTTTTTCTGCACGGTATGCTTGGGTATCAGTGTGGTCAGGTAACAGCTGTTGGAATTTGTCTAGCAGGGTTTTCAACTTATAAGCTTTTCCTTGTTGTAGATTAACATCTATTTCTCCTACTCGTGCCATAAATGCCTTCTCGTATCCTATATACTACTGAGCTAAAATGTGTCTGTGTGTCTGTCTGCTTTCTTCGGAACTGTGCACAGACTAAACGACACATCGGAAAATTCTGCAATAATTACCAACTGATAGCCCATGAGCTGCCGATGTGCTCTGTCAAGTTTCCCCATCCTAGGTCACTCCGCGGCCGAGCACGAGCTATTTGCAGGCCCCCCAATTACTGAGGAATCAATAGTTTTCGGTCGAAAGAACGCAGCCATGAAAACCTTAAGCTTCACAAATCTTGATACAATGGGTTCGGACATGAAGCTTAAGACTTCCATTGCTGCGTTCTTTTCTATAAAAGTGAATGTAAGTATTTCGAAAACGAAAATGAAAAGAGCAAAAATACATAATAAACAGCTTGGTAGTCCCGATGATAGTTTGGTAGTTCCGATAATACGTAAGTACCAATATACCAATATACATATACATATACAGCTAGCTGTGACATATACTGCTACATATACTGTGACATATACTGCTACCTGCCCGGAGAGCGATAGCGAGCTACCGCTTGTATATTCTATCCTTCTTCCATTTTCCTTGAAGCACTGATGTTGTGCTTGCTTGTACAGCTTGCCATACAGGATTTGTGGTAAACAACATCAGCTGCAACGAAATCTTCTCCTTCACTTTTGGCAAGCATAGAAATGTCCTTCCGAGCTTGTGCTGCTTGAAAGAGATTACTCTGACACGTAGTTGTTTGTACCTTATGTATGCTGTCCCTCTTTCGCGCGTTGCATATTAAACACATTGAAAAATCTGTAAGCTTGGATGTTTGAGCTCGTGTGCGAACACTTTGTTCTTCAGTACCATGTGATGCAGAATCATGCGTGCTACATTTTGTACTAACATGAAAAATGTTTTTCTTACTTGTAAATGATTGATAACAGCTACGATGATATGTAACAGACACACTATGTAATTTTGTAAGGTCATCAAACTCAGATTTAAGTCTTTGTAAAAGATCATCCTGCCGTAACAATGATGTTGACAGTAATGTTACAATACCCACTTTTGTGGGTACAACCAGTTTTTCTTTGCGACTCTGCTGACATATAACGCATTTCTCCCAATTTGTTGACAGCCTGTTTCTTCGCCTGTACAAATTTTAATGGACTTGAGTCAGGTTCTGCCTTGCTTGATTTAAATGATCGTCTGAAATAAAAATAACAATAATTAAAATGTGGTTTTCAACAATACCACACATTTGCACAATATTTGTCACAGCACACATTTATCTTATTCTAATATTGTGATAACAAAAGGAGGAAGTAAATTTAAAACTGGGCCTAACCTATAACAATACATGATTGTATTACGTTTTACTATAATGTGATAATTCAATTGTGTATCTGCGGGGCTCCAATAAACCTTAGCCCCCCCCGCCCATGGCCTAAACCATTAGAGGTACAGTAAAACTAAACATACCGTACAAAAGCGAATTTAATCCTGCATTTAATGAGAAACAATTAAAACTTGGTGTTCCCGCCATTGGCTTCCAAGACAGCCTGAATTCGCTTTGGGTAGCTTGCCAAAAGTGACGTGAATAGATCTTGATCGTTATGCAAATTTGCTAAAACAGTTTCAATGTGTTGTGTCATTGTATCCTTCGAAAATCGAATTTGCTGCAGGTTCTTGAAACAAGAGACATTCAACCTTGTCCTTTATAACTGATCCAATGTGTTCACAGACGTTCAGGTCAGGAGAATTTCCTGGCCATTCTTCATTTCCAAAGAAATCGATCTCATGGTTCCGCAACAACTGTTGAGTGGCTAATGCTTAAAGCAGGGGGCCTTATCGTGCAGAAGTGTGACCTGATCGACATCCATAACATTGTTTAGGTTTCTTAGAAAAGGAATGACATGCTGGGATAGAATAATATCACGAAAATACTGTCCATCCCAACTCTGACCATTTGGCTTCAGCACCCACATGAGCTTCTTTGCAGTGAACAAAACAAACACACCAACACAGGCTGGACTTTTTAATAATTCGCGATAATGTTCATTGTCATCGATTTCATCTGGTGTTGTGGCCCACACTCGATCATTTTGGTAGTTAGGCTGACGTGTTACGTAAACAAAAAATTCATCGGAGACAGCTAAATGCATGAAATCATCCACATCCCAATCTTCAAGATAATGGGCAAACCACATTCTGTCATCGATGTTAAGTTGAGTTTTTCTTGGCTTTGGAAGTTCATGCCAAGGCTTTAAACCTTGCCTATGGCGGTACAGTCGAATGATCTCACCACTAACGATCTTTCCTCTCAACGCTTCGATCTCTCTAGAAAGTTTAGCACAGCTGTTTTTCCGCTTACGCGTACCGCTTTCAATGATGTCCTTTGTTTCCTGAGAGAGTGACAAATTTGGGCGCCCAGATTTGGTTGTATCCATTTCACATTCATCCAAAGTTTTATTCCAATTTCTTTTGACGAAGTCCTCACTTCTTCGCAACTTTTTGGCAACCCATGAACGTGTTATAAAGGTGGCTCCAGCATCACGAGCTTCCCGAAATGTTATTGCTCGTATGCGATCTATCACACGTTGCCTCTCCGAATCACCAATTAATTGAGAAGCCATTATATTATCACTTTATCAGCTAGAGTAATTTTAATACCTGCAATAAATAAAGAATTTTATATATTTTTATAATCACTAAAAACTATTTCGATATAAGTAAACATGTAAGCTGCAAATGGGGGAGGGCTAAGGTTTTTTGGAACCCCTTAGATAGTAAACACTTATAATAAACAGTATAGAGTGATTAGTTAACAGCATTTCAGTTCGAAACTAAAACAAATTATCATGTGGATAAAGTTTCAGGTATTTTCTAGGTGTTTGTTTATATTGGCGTTTCCATGGCAACCGCACATCAAAAACTGAGGACAACACTTAAAAATGTGTTCACTGAACACTAAGGACTAATAAAAAACATATTACAACTTTCTGTACAAGGGGGGGGGAATTAAAATTGTTTAAATCGGGTCTGGCCGCTCGCCAATTAAGCCTAGCCTCGTACGACTTTGACCTAAGCGACGGAATCATCTTAGTTGCTCGTCTTTGAACTAGTTCGATTTTGTCTATATCCTTGCACATATACGGATTCCAAAATTGGATCGCGTACTCCAGATGGGGTCTAACTAATGATTTATAAAAAGGAACAATAATATCGCGCGATTTGTACTAAAAATTCCTAGCTATAAAACTTAGCACTTTGTTCGCCTTATTGACCACTGCTGTACTTTGTTTCCCTACTTTCAAATCACCACTGACTATAACTACTAAATCTTTTTCCTGATCTATATATATAATAGTAATAATCCATGCCAGCAATTATAAAATATGAACTAAATGTTCCAAATTATATCGAAACAGTGCTTCGATTGATGGTCAGTACAATATGTCCTACCATTAAATTTTTTTCCCAGTTTTTATCATCATTAATCCCGAAGGAAATTAATATTGTTAGTATTATTATTACTAATAATAAGGGGATTAAAATCGTTACTGTTATCGTTACTGAATGGTATCGTTCAGGATACAGGATTCCCATTAAGTCTATAAAATCTAAGTTTTCAGGTCTAGATGGAGACCTCATACTATTATACAGATACGATTTCTTCCAACGGAATGGTAACTCGTTTTACATCTCAAAGTTCAGAATAAAAATTGATATTTTCTATTAATACGGGCAAACTATGAATTACATTGTCTCTAATTTTAGGTAATGACAACAGTTTCCTCTGGCGATAAGCAGTTCCTCAGAAGGAAAGGGAAAAGTGAAGCCTAGAGGGAAGTACAAATATTCATATAAATTGGGACAGGTAACGGACAAGTATATGAAAGTTCTGAGGAAAAGCTGAATTATATAATAGCTCGCGAGCGAAAAGTTGAAAATATGAGAGTGTTCCCTCCAAAAGGATGAGAATAAATTGTTGTTTTGATTTTTCTTCCAAAATATAATTGAAGAGGAGATTGGGTCTACAATTTACGTGTCTACAATTTATGTTTTAGCTCTTATCATACTTTTATCTCATTAATTTTGCAGCATTTAATTTTTAATCATTTTTAAAGTACAGTAGATACACAGTTTATAAAATTTCATGATCCATTGAATACCAAATCGCTGAATGTATCGAGATCAAAGTGTTTCTGACGAGGTGTTAACCGATTTTACATTTTGGAGTTACGATTATGAATTTTGGAATTAAAATATTTTAATGATATGAGCAAAATTTCTTTTTAAGAAGATACAAACTGTTTTTCTTAGCTCTTAACCTTTCTGTAGAAATATGCTTTTAGAGAGGAAGGGATGAATGCCACTTTTATCCTTTGTGATTGAAGTTATTTTCTTTAAAGCTTCTCTGATATGAGCACTTAATGATATGAGTACAATTTCTTTTTAAGAAGATACAAACTGTTTTTCTTAGCTCTTAACCTTTCTGTAGAAATATGCTTTTAGAGAGGAAGGGATGAATGCCACTTTTATCCTTTGTGATTGAAGTTATTTTCTTTAAAGCTTCTCTGATATGAGCACTTAATGATATGAGCACAATTTCTTTTAAGAAGATACAAACTGTTTTTCTTAGCTCTTAACCTTTCTGTAGAAATATGCTTTTAGAGAGGAAGGGATGAATGCCACTTTTATCCTTTGTGATTGAAGTTATTTTCTTTAAAGCTTCTCTGATATGAGCACTTAATGATATGAGCACAATTTCTTTTTAAGAAGATACAAACTGTTTTTCTTAGCTCTTAACCTTTCTGTAGAAATATGCTTTTAGAGAGGAAGGGATGAATGCCACTTTTATCCTTTGTGATTGAAGTTATTTTCTTAAAGCTTCTCTGATATGAGCACTTAATGATATGAGCACAATTTCTTTTTAAGAAGATACAAACTGTTTTTCTTAGCTCTTAACCTTTCTGTAGAAATATGCTTTTAGAGAGGAAGGGATGAATGCCACTTTTATCCTTTGTGATTGAAGTTATTTTCTTTAAAGCTTCTCTGAGACTTTATTTTTTCACGTACAACCTTTTTTCTTTTAACGTTTTAGAGAGAAATGATTGTTTTATAAGTAAAAATCCCTTTAAATTCCCAAAAATCACTAAACCATTTTGAGTAGAACTTTGTATGCGTTAAAACGAAACATTCCCCGAAGTAGTGTTGCAAAAGTTATAATATTTTTTTCAGATTTTTTTTTTAGTACATTTTTAAACAGCTACATTTTTTCAAAGAAAACGCAAATTTATCATGGTTTCTCCAAAAAGAGAACTGAAAAATCCGATTTGTTAGGTGCAACGTCATATTCATATTTTTATTATTACATCATATCATCGTTACCTCAAGAGTTTTCGTGGTGTCCAATGAAACCAAATCTCGTATCGCAAGCGCTGTATTTAGTGTGGTGTCGTGTTTGCTTTCTGATGTCGTTCACAACGTCAAACGTCAGCAAAATAATTCTAAAATCGATGTCGATGGTCTGTACAATCTTATTAATCTGAATGGGATAGGCGAAACTACAAATTTCCTTGAACAGTGGTCCTGAAATCTTGTGAAAAACACCACGACTTTTGTAACAGCACTTAGGCTGCCCGCACCTATCTTTATATATAATATAATTCCTCTATACTGTATACATTGTATGAAGTTTTGCATTTTCTTCATAAACTGACCCACAAGCGGAATCGTTTCAAAGTAAGGACAGTAAAAGTATAAAGCTTCTGAAACACATTCTAGTAATGTAGCACTTCGGGATTTTTCGATCCGAGTGCAGCTTGGATCGAAAGTTCTTCTGGAATACGAGCGAAGCGAGCGCGTCTAGGTAATATTATTATTATAGTTGACACTGTTAATTTAAATGTACAATCATTTTTAGATTCAATGTCAAATAAAACTTTTAAAGCAATTACAAATTTTTCCTTTGAGATATATAAACAAGTGTCCCATAAAAATGTCCTTATTTCAAAATAAGTGTTCTAAGTAAAAGGAAGGAATCTATACACAAAGACAAACGCAGGAGTTACATAAAACTTAGGAGTTTATTAACCTTAATCAAACAACATGTTTAGTGTAATCGCCATTTTTTCTAACACAACACAATATTCAACTTTACACAAATGTGTGACATAATTTTTTGGAAATACCTCAGCTGGGATGTTCATTAGTTCATAGACTTTGGTATTTAGTTCTTCAAGTGTCTTAGGCTTCGTAGAATAGATCCTGTCTTTTATGTAACTCCACAAAAAAGAGTCGGTGGGTGTGAAGACAGGTGAATATGGGGGCCATTCCGCTGGCTCATGAAGGGAGAGTAGTCTCCGGAAAAATGCTTCCTCAAAAAGTTGCGAATTTCACAACTAAAAATTTCCCGAGTTCGCCGAACCGGTCCTTAACCCTTTCAGTCCGTGCATGATTTTTCTTTATACCATATGCATTTCGATAAAAACATTTTTTTAGTTTTCATTTCTGACATGGAAGGGGGAGGAGAAGGGGAGGGGAGGGCGAACCGGTTCTTAAAATTTTTGAATGCCACCACTGATACAACACCATACTACCCAACAGCGACCGAAATGTTCAGTTTAGCAACACTATGTGGAAGCTCTATTGGAGTGCCAGCATGACTTCCCCAGTAACGAAAGTTTTCTTATTAATCTCCCTAGATAGATGTATATAACACTCGTCAGTGAAGAGGATATGTTTCAAAAACTCAGAAACTTCTTCTAGCGTTGCTAACATCCATTTTGCGAATTCCATTCGTTTTTGTTTTTGAACGTTAGTCAGTGAAACTTGTGAATTAATTTTGTAGGGAAAAAGTTTAAATCCGTATGAAGTATATGATGCACAGATGTTCGTGAAATATCTACTTGTGCTGACAAACGTCCAATTGACTTCTGCGGACCGTGCGCAATAATTTCATGAACCATATTTAGGTGTTGCACAGTTCTTGTAGATCGTCTCCTACCACTATTACCCAAATGTTGATGAATACATTTCCTTTTATTTGAAATTTTCTAACAATTTGTGATATTGTCTTTCTATCGGGTGGATCTCTGCACCTGCGTCACATGAATTTAATTTGCCACATGAAACCATGAAACCATACAACAATCTTGATTTTCTGTTTCAACTGCAAACACGGTATTACTGTTTGAGAGTTCAGCCATATTGTTCCGTGTAGACTAGGTCTTTAAGGAGGCTTAGTCAAGACTTAGCTTTCTTTAAAGACCTATTAAGGCCTAGTAAGACCTTTTATGATTGTTGATGGTATCATCTTTTCTGAATTTCGTAGAAATTTGGAAAAGTTATTGCTTTAAGTACGAAATGTTGAAAGAACGGTTTTAATGTACAATATTTATTAGCTATTACGTATTGAAAGATTAGAAATGTATACGCATATGCATATAGATATATGCGGAATAAAACCCCCAGTCAGTTGCCTCTCTGAAGAAGAAATCCCAATAATAAAAAATACATCCATTATAAAATAATGGCCAAATAAAAATAGGGGCTTTTGGGGGGGGGGGGACACCCTATATGGTGTTCTATGTAAAAAGATGTTTAACTCTTCATACTTCCACCTTCGCTATAAATTCATCGATGATTATATATATATACTTATGAATTTCACAATTAATAACATAAAATTAATAAATGATATAAATCCACAAGGAAAAATGAAAATCGATTCTAAATCCATTCGTGTATTAAACGAAAGGATATACAGTATATATGCACAGTATATATATATATATATATATCATGTTACGCTCAATTTGTGAAATAGCCCATTTCATGAAATGAGCAGGAAAGTTGGTCATTTCATGAAATGTTACTCGGACTGCCCATTTCATGAAACGAGCATTGGTTGGCATGAGTTTTAAATTTTCGTACATAATATTTACACAAATAATTAATTATTAATACTTATTTCTCGCCATAGACTTCCCCTGATTTCTGACTGTTTTTTACTTACACAAATAATTATTGGTTTTACTACAAGACACCAAAAGACTAACCTAACCTAACCTAGCGTAGTCTATTGATGGATAAACATATCGCTGTGAGTTGAACACTTCTCAACACTGAGAAGTGTTCAAATATGTGCGCGAACTATGGATCCATCGATTGTGCAGCGCGATCGATCGATCGCGCAGATCTGTCGTTTGCGCGTAACATATACATACTAAATCCTGATAACGCTGCATAAAATATACACTCTTTCCCTATAAAGTGTAATTAATTTTTAATATTTTTTACAGTTATTAAATGTTACTATTTATGTATAAGTGTTGAGTATAAACTTTACTTTTCATTCATAATAGCTGGTACCACAAGGTACAGAACTGGTCCCACTCTTGTTCCTTATCATGCTAACAGACACAGACAGTAGAGTAAACAGCAACAGTATATTAACATCCTTTGCGGACGATACAAAGATCAGCAGAAAAATCAGCGATGCAAATGAAGTGGTGCAGAGGGACACGAACAAAATATACACATGGTCAGAAAACAACAATATGACATTTAACACCGAGAAATTTCAGCTCTTGAAATATGGTGGAAATGAGGAACTTAAAAAGACTGCATGTAATGCTCCAGATAGACAAGAAACTCAGAGAAGCACGAAAGCGGTCGACTTGGGGATAATAATGACCGATGATGCCAAATTCGAGACACAAAATCAGATAGCAATAAACAAAGCAAAAAGAGTCGCGGGACAGGTACTAAGGAGGGACAAGACATTAATGATTCCCATGCTGAGAACGCTGATTATACCAAACCTTGAATACTGCTCAGTTTTGACGTCCCCATGTAAAAAGGAAGAAATTAATAAACTAGAAGAAACGCAGAGACATTTCACAGCCAAAATTGATGGCTGCAAAGAACTCAACTACTGGGAAAGACTATGTAAACTAAATCTGTACTCCCTGGAAAGAAGAAGAGAGAGGTACAGGGGTCAAAGTTGAAGTCTTCAAGGGAAGACTAGATGCCTGGCCCAGGACGCTACCAGATGAGCCGGGTGTACCTGGCTATGTGCGGTGGAGAGTGAAAGAGAGCAATTCGCTCCTCCACCAAGCCAGACCTAGAGGCGGGGGCCACCAGCTTGACCTTCGTGTGAAGAGAGACCAACACACGGAACCTAAACGGGGTTAACGAGGTTAATAAAGTGTTGGAAACGGAATTTTATAATTAATTCATAATTCTTGACAATTTCATGAACCGAGCAAGCTTTTCATTGCTCGTTTCGTGAAATGGGCAACTTTCCTGGTCATTTCATGAATGGGCTATTTCACAAATAGGGCATTCCCAAAGATGCGGCTGTTTACGGCAGATAGCTTCGCGAAGACGGCGAAGGATGTCTCTGTACATGATTTGGTTGACGTTATGCCCTTCCGGTATGAACTGATGAACGACGGCCTGGATATTGAAGAACACCTCCAGCATCACTTTCCCCTTTGAGCGGTCTGCATGAAACGTCTGCTTTCTGGGTGATAAAGGTGACTTCCAGTACGGTGCTTGGCGTTTCGATTGTGGATCGAAAAGGTAGCACCACGTTTCATCTCCCGTGATAACCCTGTTCAAAATACCTGGATCACTATCGATTTTGTCAATCATGTCCCCGCTAATGAGGGATCGTTCTTCACGCTGATCCTCTGTGAGATTTCGTGGAACAATGTGGCCACACACACACACAATGCGTGTTAAGGTTATCGTGCAAAATTTGATGGCACGTGCCATGTCACACACCAACGATTTTGGCGACTTCATCAATAGTTCGTCTACGGTCCTGTCGGATGATCTCGCAAACACGGGCAATGGTCTCATTACGAGCTACCGCTGGCCTTCCTTCCCTGATTAGATTTAAATTAATATTATCTTGAATAAACCGTCTGTCAAATGGACATTTGCAGAAACATCTAGAATTTATTTCACATCAGTATTTACCTGAACAGGGTGATAATTTTCATTGTACAGAGTAGCCACAAAGTCCTTTTGCAGTGAAATTACAACACATCTCTATGTTGCCCTTGTTTTATATGCAAAGGGACTTTGTGGCTACCCTGTAAGTGGAGGCTTCTAAATAATTTGAGCTCCCTTCTTCACTTATTTGTTATTCAGTTCAAATAATTTAAAAATCATTTGAAAATCCTTTTTAGTTTAAGATAACTTAGTCTCTTTGAGGTCTCTGACCGATACGTCACATTTAATTACCGAGAAGACCTTTAAAGAAAAAAGAGTGAAGCTTTGTCAAATATAAAATTATTGTCGAATATATTAAGCTGTTGAAACGATACGCATATCATCTCAAAGCTTTAATAAAGGCCGACATTATGCAATAGCTCACAAGCGAGAAAGTTGAAATTATAGGAGCGTAGCCGCCATAATTCGAAAATAATTATGTAAATTCTCGAGAAAATTATAAGTAATGATGGAAAATTATGAGAATAACCCATTATTTGGATTTTTCTACCTGAATATGAGTCGAGAGGAGTTCCCCTGTTGTGTTTACGTTTTATAATTTAGCTCGTATACCTTTCTCTGATTAATGTTACGGATCTGATATTTATATATATTTTAATATACAGGGTGTCTCATAAGTCCGGTCTCATAGGAGAATTTATTTGAATAATAATAATAATAATAATAATAATAATAATAATAATAATTCAGAAAGAATACATTACATAAGATATGCATTACATTCATGCTGGTTTACACAATGTTGGGATTAACATTTAATTTTGTATTTTTTTTAGTGATAAGTGACAAACCTCCGCCTTTTCCTCACGAGTGTAACTCACTCCCATATTAGCCATTGAGTGTTATTTTACCTGCAACAAAAAAATAAAGGTCCCAAAACAAGACATCAATTTGAACATTTATTTTAGTTTTAATGTATTACTTTCGTAAATTTAATTTAAAATAAATTTTATTATGAGAGCGGATTTATGGGACACCCTGTATATTTTGAAAACGTTCAGGTTCCGTTAAACGTTAAATTGCTGATTGTGTCAAGATCAAAGTATTTCTGACGAAGTGGTAACCCATTTTGCATCTGGGAGTAAAAATTAAGTATCTTAGAAGTAAAATTTTTAAATGGTATAAACGCAATTTACATTCAAAATAAGAAAGATAATTTAGGAACACCCTGTATTTTAAATTTGAAGGTACAAACGATTTTTCTCAGCTTCTAACCAGGAAATGGTGAATGCCAGAGAATTTATTGTTTTATAAAGCAAACTCAATCTTCTTATTCCCATAATATGATTAAATCATTTGGAATAAAACTCTGTACAGTGTGGCCACAAAGTCCCTTTGTATGAAAAACAAGGGCGACATAACTTAGATATGCTGTAATTTCACTGCAAAGGGACTTTATGGATACACTGTATGTATAAAACGATAACTTTCCCATAGTAAAGCTACCCGTAAGTATATTCATAATATAATTCGGATCAAATGTAGAATTCGGACCCCAGCCTTCTTTAGTTAGCTTTATAAGGCTAACTAACGAAAATATCATGACCTAACCTAACCAATCGTCAAGGGCGTACAGTTAACCTAACGATTGGTTAGGTTAGGTCGTGATATTTTCGTTAGTTAACCTTATAAAGCTAACTAAAGAAGGCTGGGGTCCGAATTCTACATTTGATCCTATAATTCTTCTATATTGCATATACTGTATGGGGATTTGAATCTTTTTCGTAAAATAATTCATAACTTTAAAGGCTTCGAAGTACAGACAGTGAGTTTAAAAGTTTCTGAAATAAAATCCAATAATATACAGAGGCGGATCCAGCCTTCTGGGCTGACCGTCTTCCAAAATTTGGAAAGTAAAAAATGTGTACGGAACTATTGTAAATCGTGAAATTTTCGCTAGCACCTTTTTGGCGGAAGTACATTTTCAAGTTGCTTTAATATATTTTTAAATGAAATGAAAGATATAAATATAAAACAATGGAAAATTACATCATATTTATCAAAATATTATATAATTACATATTATATATATTATATATTATTAAAATATCATATAATAAAAAAATCACTGAAAATTCTGACCGTCTTCTGGAAGACAATGGAAGACGGTCTACAGTAAATCCGCCCCTGATATATTCACCAAAAATCAAGGCTGGACCCATAAAATTTTAAATGAAATACATACCTTCATTTCAATTCTCTTTCGGTCGTAATACGTTTCAAATATCTTTCATTTATATGAAACTAATATTCATTAAAAAGTATTAAAGTATTATACTGGTATTCATCTAATTCTAAAAAGAATTAGAACGAAATATATGCAAAACGTGGCTAGAATGACATTTAATCTATACTATAATAAGAGAGCTGTCCGTCTGTCCGTCTGTCTGTCTGTCCGTCTGTCCGTCCGTCACACTTTCAGAAATTGTGAGAAAAAATTCAGAAATTGTATTACGGGCGGCAATGTGAAGCTCAAGATTTTCATGACTGTGTTCTTTTCTATAGTTTTATTGACCAAATAATTGAACCGACAGTAATTGGAGGTTCAATTATTTGGTCAGGGGAGTTTTGGGGGCTATCTGATCAGATTCAGAAATCTTGACACAATGTGAAGCTCAACATTTTCACGGCTGTGTTCTTTTCTGTAGTAGGGGGGTGAGGTACCCGGGGGGTACCTAACCTTACCCGGGCAACGCCGGGTACCTGACCTAGTTCATATAATTTAAGACAATGTTTCCAAAGCTTCCAAAATTATGATATAATTTTTAACAAATGTTAAGGTGAAAAAATGGTTATTTATTAGTTTTAACAAGTGACGTGTCTCAAACGTTTTTCTATATTGTTTTGTAGTAAAACAGTAGAAGGAGAACATGCGTAGGAATTAGTAAATTCCCATATCTATAGCAAGGAATGATGAAAGGAAGGAAAGGCGGAAAGCAGTAGTATGCAGGCATTCGTGTTTCTGAATCTTTTTCCCATTTCATTCTTAAAATATAAGAAACATCCTATGGCAATCTATGAGAATAATGACACCACTTTGAAACAAAATAAATGAAGAATGCTTATAGACTCTTGAACCTCAGGCGTTATTGTTGTTTTTTATGTGTACGGCATATTGTGTAACGATTTTGGTTTTTGAAATATTTGGCGTTCACTTACCTGACCATTTCAATCTAATAATATCTATGTCATCGTTGGTAATAATGCTATACTGTCCGTATGGACAGTAGAATCTAAGTAGAACCATCATACGACTTAGTAATCAACGATCGGCCGCTCTTCATAGAAATGGTGTGGAAAGGTTTCAGATTTAAAATACAGGGTGTTCCTAAATTATCTTTCTTATTTTGAATGTAAATTAAAGAATAATTTATAGACATACAAACATGCAGTTTGCTCCATCTTGTAGCCCAACTGAAAGAGTTTTTCTTGACATGTCAGTAGACTTCTACATGTGCACAATTAGTGGCTCTCAGAACGTCTAACTTGATCTCTTCAAACCACACGACGCATTGAGCCTTCTCTTGCATGGTCGCCATTTTTCGTTTTTCGGAATTACTTTATTCACTGGAGAGACACCTGAAAGAAAACAGCGTAAATAAAACTCTTTGAGTTGGGCTACAAGATGGTGCAAACTGCATGTTTGTATGTCTATTAGTTATTCTTTAATTTACATTCAAACTAGGAAAACTAATTTAGGAACACCCTGTATTTTAAATAAAATCGAGCGCTTCAAGTATATGACAATGTCTACATCATTTGAAAGGACCCTTTATGAAATAAAGGTAAAATAGATGGAAACTATTAAGTCACTACTGATATTCAATGAAATATTACGCTGCTCTGAAGTTATAAAATATAAATGACTAGATTTTTAGCTATGGGAGCTATAAACTTGAATTTTACTCTAGTAAGAAGGATGGTAAAAGGGAAGAATCTCTCTCTGAATTAAAAATTTTCTACTTTAATTAAGAAAACAATGAAATATATTAATGACATCATAATGCTAAATTTCTTAAAACAGAATGAGTATAGAATTTCTTCATTTTTAAATAAATTTTATAGAAATATATTATTTTCCTTAATATACAGGGTAGCGCAAAAGTCAGGAACATAGGCACATTTTATTAAATTATAATAAATGTTCGAATTGGTGGCCTTCCACTTGGAGACACTTTCCGACGCGTTGAATGCACGATGTTTGAACATTCCTTAACACATTGGTACTGATTTTGGCACACTCAGATGTGATTTTATTCCTGAAAATTTTGACACGAGATTGGTTTTTGTAGTTTTTATGTTGATATAGGATTGATATTAAGTTGAGATCATGGCCCAAACATGGATGGTAAAAAGGGTAAAGTGTACTGAGGCCCAGACGGCTAAGAGGCTGCAGAACCCGATTAAGAAAATGTTTAAACCTTTTCTGTAGCAATTTTTTTAAATGAAATATCTATTAATTCTGATCTGATATGGATGTAATGCACTTATTTCAATAAAAGTGTGCAAAAATATGCATGAATGACCTGTCTGAAAACAGGGGGCGGGGCAGGAGTCAGGGGCAAGGGAACCCGGCATATGATTGTGTACCGGGCCCGAGAAAGTGATGCTCGGGCCTTGGTTATGATTGGTTAAATGGAACGGTAATGAAGTACTTTCTATTAGTGATTTCTTTTTATTTGTTATAGTTTTATCACTTAAAGTACTTCAGTTATTAGTGATTCGCGTTGATGGTTTT
>JAJOZX010003363.1:32500-67500 GCA_023014485.1 Bathynomus jamesi | reverse complement strand
TTAATTGTAATTAACTGTAATACTTTAATTTAATATAATGTAATGTACTTTAATGAAACTGTAATTAAATGTAATAATTTAATATATAATGTAATAATGTACTTTAAATGGGATTGTAACTAAACGATACTAAGGGAATGTGAATTAATCCATAATTATAATCATGATTGTTGTGAACCAAAATTACAACGTACTCAATGATGTACTTAGATTGTACTTATGTACTACTACGAAATTATATCGCCTTCAGAAATGTATACTCGGCGAAAATACGATTAGTTTTTATTTTGTTTTTAAATTTTTATTTGAAATCTTTCATCTGATCATGTGTTTAAACGGGGGGAAACTTAACCTTCAACTGCATTCCGCCAACATTTAGACTTATATGATACATGTAATTGTAAAATTAACTTCACTCTTCTTTGGTCACTACTACGAGACTCCCTTGTTAGCAGCCTCGCTGCGAGGAGGGGGCAGAGGCCCTTTGCCTCCTTAAATTTTTAGATTCCGGCCTGAGCCATGGTCGAAAGAGGTCGAACCTCTACCCCTCTAAATTCAGAGCACTACCTGTACATTTTTAAAAGTAAATTACAGTCAAAGAAAGTTTTTTACCTTTTCCTTCGAGCCTTTTTCTCTTCAGGAATTTAGTCAGTAAAGTCGATAAGTTTAGTACCAAGAGAAAGTATCAGAGTATTATCGAAAGAGAAGAATTAACAACTGTCGACCCTATAGCGAGAGAAAGAAATTGGAATATTATAGAAGAAACTATCGCTAGAAATATCCGTTGCTGCCTCCCAACCAGAACCCCCGTCGACTTCGAACCACCCCAGGGCCATAGACGGAGGGGTTATAACATACATACATATATATATATATATGGAATGGTAGTAATGATGATGTCTGTCTGTTCTACTGTTTTATGTTCGTTTATACACGCTTAAGCAGCTACCGCAATCCGCACCAAATTTAGTATATACATTAAGGGAGAACCAGGGAAGGTTTTCGTAACGCACCTGCCTCTTCCCATTCTCTCTCTAGGTTGTGTTTCGGGGAACTTTTGTTTTTAAAGTTCTTTTCGTTTACTATTTCCTTCCACGTTCTTATATTTTTACTTTTATCTTATTCGTTATTTATATTAGTTTATTTATTAATTTTTATTTTCTTCCATACTACTTGCTTTTTTTTTGTATTTTTTTTCATTATTAATATTTTTTTATATCGTAAATTTTCAACTTATTTTGTTTACTTTTCCTTTCTACGTCTTTTCCATTTTCTTTCTTTTCTTTTTTGGTCCTATTTTGTGATTTCTCTTTCAGTTTTATCTTTCCAATTTTATTCAGATTTTATACGTCTTTCTTTCGTTTATATTTACTTTATAGTTTGCTTTTGCAGTTTGCACCTCTCTCTCTCTCTCTCTCACTTTTTGCCGGTTCGTAACCCAAAACTCTTCCGGCGACAGCCTCTTAATTTGCATTATTCGTAACGCGAAACAAAAAAAAGATGGGGTCAAATATTTGGGAATTAGGGCGGTTTCTGACACAGAATACTTTCCAGATGGGTTATTAAACGCTTCATATATATATATATTAAATGAATCATGTATGTATCATAAATCTATATATATATATAAATATATATATATATATATATATATATATATATATATATATATATATAATATATATATATATATATATATAGATATATATATAATATATTATTATTTCATTGTTTGTAAACTTGTGGGCGTTTATTTAGATTTATTATTAGATTTAGTCGTATACAGAGATAACTTTTACATGTATCATGAGTTTCAGGCTTTCCAAGAATAGCGACCGTGCTATTTCCACTGTGCATGAAGAAGAAAGACTGTTAGAGGATTATGGATATATATATATATATATCTATATAATATATAATATTATATAATATAATATATATATACTCACTTATCTGATAGATGTAGAGCTTCGTAAGCCACCAATCATTTGCTTAATAAAAATAGTAATTCCGTTAATTGAAAATAAATTAATTAATAGCCGAATCTGTTAGAAAAAACCGAATATTTCCTACCGAATTCTGATCTATATCCAGAATAGAATGGGCATTGGCAAATAATACCCTTCATTCCCTTTAAAAACCATATTGTTGATGTTAGAACAAAGAGAAATGCTTCGGCGTTAGCAGTAGGCCTATGGAAAAAAGGTTTCATAATTCTGTTCTTCGGAGTTCGTCCTTTGTGTAAACCCAAAGCTAAACAACCAACTAAACCATTCAAGGAATTTAAAATTATTTCAGGCTCTTATTACTTCCGTGATCATAACACTCGAGATATGAAGGAGATCCTTCTCATACGAACGAGCTCATCTGCGCAATAATTCCTAAAACAAACTTAAAAGCGAGCGATTCTCATAAAGATTTTGTATTCAATTAAAAAATTTCTTCTATTTCCTTCATTTCTTCTAAAAAAATTTCTTGTTGGTAAAAACAATGGGAGCCCCGCACACTGCAGCGACCGCTGCGGTCGCTGCAATGTGCGGGGCTCCCATTCTGTCAATAAAAATCAACGCGACTTGAGTCGTCAGACACAAGTCGTCAGTCGTCAGTCACGAGACGATCCCTCGTCCGACCGACCTAAATTGCTGCTTTCATTAACCTAACGTACCTATCTTTTATCCTAAATTGGATGGCAGAAAAGGATGACGGAAAAGGATGGCAGAATAAATAAATTAGAAGATAACAGCGAATTAAAACATCGCATACTCGCGCTTAATGAGAGAATATCTCCCTTAGAATTAGGACTCCAGAACTAAGGGGAAAAAAATGGAAAGTTAAACAGTGACCTTAAAAGGGAACCGTATAAAGACCTATACTTCATCGGGGAACTACAGTCCCGCAAGGTTACCCAAGTGAAAACATTACCGAAATCGTCAGAGATGTCATTAGAGAAAAATTCCGTATAAACATTCCTCAAAATGCCACTACGATGGCACATCGAGTTGGTAAAAATAGGAATGACACTGACAACAGAATTATAAAATTCACATTGAATGACCGACCTTAGAGATCGGAAATAAGAAGTGCAGTGATAAAAATGTAACCAAATATATCTATTGATTAATTAATGAATCACTCTGTGAATACAGAAGAGAAATCTTTGACAAATTATTAAAACTCACAAAAAGACTAATTAATTTATTCCTGTTGCGTAGGAGACGATATAATAATTAATTATATGCCCGTAAGTCCGAGGAAAGACAAAGTGTGTCGATTTGTACTCAACATGAATTGACAACTTTCGGCAGCATCTACAAATAGAATTGCTATCAACCTAAACCCCGTGTGATAGGTAAACCTATTACTACTGTTATATGTAATAATAACTAAAGAAAAACAAAAATTTTATAAATTTATGCTGTCTCGTAATTTAATAATTGTATCCTTATAATCTTATAATTTTGTAATTTTTGCAGTCCTTTAGATTTTACAATTGTTCATTTTAAGCTTTTATAATTCTTTAACTTTCTAACAACGACATTGGAACAAAATTTCAAGTATCCTCAAGAACATTAATAGATATATTATTCAACACAAACTTTCTTCTTAAATCAAAAATAATATCTAAAACTAAATACAACAACGAATGGATCACCCCAGCACTCACTGAGTATTAAACGCAAACATACTCTCTGTAAACTATGGAAAACTGATATTATTACCGAAGAAACGTACAAAAACTATTGTAATAGACTTAATGCAGTCATAAAAAAAGCAAAATCAGATCATTCTTGTTTAAAAATTTCATAAACAAAAATCCAATCCCAAAAGGCTATGGAATACTTTAAGGTCTAAAGGATTTAATCAACGCAAAAAAGGTTAAAACAAATCCTTTGTCCTATCTCACACAAGGCGAAAATTCTTACAGTGAACCCAAAGACACGGCCAATTTATTAAACATCATCTTTGCAATTGTCAACAATACATGCCACAACCCACTCCAAACTCATTTTTCTTTGATCAAATCCTAGTGACGATACCTATTTATCAGTAAAAAAATCTGAAAACTAAAATTTCTTGACATCAATACGCGTTACAGGAACAAAATCGAATTTCAAAATACCGACGTTTGATCTTATGTACAGTAAGTATATGGATTTTAGATTTCAAATTAATTTAAAATTTTCAATGAAAATAACTGACCTAACCTAACCTAACCAGACCTAATTTAACATAGCGTAACTTAATCGGACATCATGTAACGTAACCTAACCTAACCAGACCTAATTTAACATAGCGTAACTTAATCGGACATCATGTAACGTAACCTAACCTAACCAGACCTAATTTAACATAGCGTAACTTAATCGGACATCATGTAACCTAACCTAACCAGACCTAATTTAACATAGCATAACTTAATCGGACATCATGTAACCTAACCTAACCCAACTGAGCCTAACCTGACCTAATTTAAAAACTACTTTTTTAGTATGTCGACATTGTGCAGATCGACTTTGTTCCGCTCCCCGACTAATACGATCTCAGCAAAAATATACAAATTAGTATCAGATGAAAATTCAATACCACTCAGTAAACTAATGAATGAATTAGTAACACTACATAATTTATATTCCCTGACAATCTTAAGGAAGCCAAAATATACCTTATATTTAAGTCAGGAAACCTAAACACTCCATCCAATTGTCGCCTCATTTCCGTATTGTCAACTTTAAGTAAAGTATTTGAAATAAATCATATACAATAATCTGACTAAATTCTTAATAAAATACGATATTTTAACTAAAATAAAATTTGGGTTCAGAGGTGGGCATAGAACGAGAGATACCATAAACATGCTATCAGAAAATGTCTATCAGACCTTCGTCTTCCTCGACTTGACAAAAGAATTTAATACACTTTTGCATGAAATCTGATGAACAAACTCCACATATACGAAATAAGAGGAAATATCCTCGATTGGTTTGATTGGTTTTCAAATTGTATCTGACAAATCGTTATCAATACATCCAGGGGCGTCCGCAGGATTTTTCGCAATGGGGGGGCAAAACTAACTTATTAGTTCTTAGTTCTTATTAGTTCTTTATTAGGTAGAAAAAAAAATGCACTGCGACCACTACGAGTAAAAACCGTCATCTCCCCTTATCATAGCCTGCTTTCGGTGCTAAATTTAGCACCGAAAGCAGGCTATGATAAGGGGAGATCACGGTTTTACTCGTAGTGGTCGCGGTGCATTTTTTTTTTACCAGTCAAGTCCATTTTTTATATGTTATATGATACTATGATTAACTATAATCGTGTAAGTTTCAGTGAAATTGACCAAAAGGTTTTCGAGAGAAAAAAATAAATAAAACACTCAATATAATGATCTTTGCAAATAATTCCATTACTCTATCTTTCAGTATAGTTTATTTAACACTTCTAAGTTCAACGACACGGCACTTCGGTAAAGTAAAGGTAAAGTAAACGACATTTCCTTGAATGTGGAAACACTGACTGAGCTGCAGTAGAATTATAGAAGTCGTTGCGTGGGCAAATACAAATTTCCAAGGGAGGGCAACTGCCCCCTCTTGCCCCCCCCCTCCGGACGCCCATGAATACATCAGAATAAAAGACAATTTATCCGACAAGGCGATACTAACTAGTTGAGTCCCACAAGGATCTATTCTTGTATCATTACTATTTCTAATTAACGTCAACGATTTTCAGCTCTCAACCACATTAAATTGCGCACAATATGCAGATGATACCACATTTACTTCTTCCCATCATAATTTAGACTTTCTGATAAATGAAACGAACAGGGAATTGGAGAAAATTATCTCATATAATTATCACCACAGAACGTGTATACAAACCATCAGATAATTTTATATTTAAAACAGTAAAATAATCAAACAACTTTTTTAAAGTATTATTATTATTATTATTATTATTATTAGTTGCCATTTTCTCTTATGTAATGACTGTCCGAATCCATTAATTTTGTCCAAAAAGCTTCCATGCTTCGAACAGTATATTCACAACTCATTTTCCCCCGCTATTGCTGTTGCTTGCTTTTCATGCCAAAAATTCTGTTTGCTTTTCTTTGCTCCACCTAAAACGACTTCTTTCGGAGCAAGCCCCGCCTTGACCATAATTCACAAGAATGTCATTGCGTGTTCAGTGGAAATGGAGCAAAGCGTGACGACACAAAGAAACGATATTTTAAAATTATTATGCAACATCCACTCGTTAAACATGCATTCTGTTAATGAATTATATTCTCATTAAGTATCTATGTCCTAATTAAAATAGTGTGAATCGGATTTCATAATCCTAATGAGTCTGTCTCTGCTATATGTCACAAAACATTACATTCAAATTTACCTGATTTTGTTGAAGAGATAGAAATTTTTATTTTATTTCAGATTTTTTTCGAACACCAAAGGGGAACCAAAGGTCCGGCTCCTTGCGGAATATTATTTTTAAACCAATAAATGTTTAAACAACAATTCATAAAGTTTTTTTTATATGAACTACTACGGATACTGGGTACACTAAAAATAAAGTAGCGTACTAAATCAAACACGGAAACCTCGCTCTTCCCAAACCCCAAATAACTCCGAACTTCAACTAATAGCATTCATTGCATTTGGTGTACTGCAATTCCTCAATCGAAATACGTTTTGGCTCCTCTATCATTCACGAAGTAAAACAGTACATTAGATAAACATGCATGATGTTATTAAAGAATTGATCATGCGAGTTTCATGCCGTGAAATCATGCGCAAATAAGTTTTGAAGGAGTACGGATGAATGTAAAAATTTGCAGGCTCCTGAGCAGTGAACAGACACTGCGAAATTGTATAGAAACTAAAATTTATACCTTCATGCACTAGACACAAAAAGCTGTGCACGCACCGTATTTATTTCAGCACGCTTTCCAAGATGATCCAAGGTTTGCACGGCATTTTCTTTTACTGTATCATTCTAATAGAGACGTTGGCACACATTTTTCAAATGTTCACTTTTAGCTCCTGAATGGTGCGTGGCAGTGATTTGTAAACCCCAGACTTTGGGTAATTCCGCAATGGCAAACTAAATAAATACAAATAAAATATTATAGCGATGAAAGGAGAAAGCCAACGCTTCTAATAGATTGTTACGTAATATCTCTATTGTATATTTTCTGTAAGAAAACTGACACACGTAAACGGCCTCAGGGGCTGCATTATAAAAATTTACTACATTAATAAATATTCAACATGGGACCGGACTTTTTGCCTCACTAAAGTGAATGATGTAACGGTTTTGTGACGTTACAGTTCCGTCACAAAGCCAAAAAAGGTATTTTTAAAAGATCCGTGAATGACGAATAAGTAATAATTTAAACGGGGCCTTAAATGCCATATAAATAAACGGTGTTACTGTAGTATGCGGTCTACCTACGATTGGTTAGGTTTAATCATGATATTTTCGTTAAAACTAACGAAAATATCATGACTAAACCTAACCAATCGTCAAGGGCGATTGACAATGGGATGTAAACAAACAATTAGCAAACAAGATAAGAAACTATACTTCAAAGGTAGACCGCCGAATCGTAGGTAGACCGCATACTACAGTAGCACCAAATAAACTTTCTACAAAAATGAGGTAATTTCCAAAATATTTGTGGTTAGAATCATTTTGAGCTTCGGATGATACGATTACTCGAGACGAAATAAGCTCTAATGGATGAATTCATTGGTTTTGTTAAGTGTTGTTACGTTCGGTAGAAGATACCTTTCTGTTTGCATATGCGAGTGGAAGGATGATGGCCGCTCTTTCCAACGTATATGACGTCACATTCCATACATATATACACGAGTATTTATATATTATATACGAACGCAGAAAATTAGGAATTTTGTCTTTAATCTTAAACAGGCTTTCAATTGTGTAAATGTAATATTCGAAGAGAAAACGCATCTAATTCGAAATTAGGGTATTTCCATTTCAGGAAGTTAGTTTAATTGCCTTTTAATTCAAAGCTAGTATGTCCTCGAAAGGGTAATTTGAAATATATTAGTATTTTAACTTTAGATGATTATTTTTGTTATAAATATTACTGAATTTCCTTCGAAATACATCGTCAATAATAAAGGAAGGAAAATGATTGGATATGAAAAGATTACGCAGAAAATCCAGCTAATTTCTGTGTTGTTTTTCTATTTAAATTTTACCTCGTTGTTGTTGTTGTTGTTATTATTACTTTTTGTTGCGCGTAAATGCAGTCATGGATACGCGTGACTACAAAATACGAGACAAGTTTTTTTTTTTAGCTGTATTATATTATGGAGAGCTCAATATCATGCGAAGCAGTTTCAATAATCTTCGGCTGATGTGTTTTTTAAACTCTTTGCGAAATTACTTGCATTTATGACTGCCTTCATCAACAATAAAAGAACTCAAAATTCAAAATGGACAGAACAACGATAAAGGAAACATTCGTTTAAAAACATTAGAAATAAGTAATTAAATTATTTGTAAACAAGCCAAAATGTACTCTTACTCATTTGGAATATTTTCAGTAACACACTTGAAGTAGGCGCAACACACTGTTTTTGCTGAGTGTAAAGTTCGTAATTATTTAATATTTTAAATAAAATTTTATATATTTAAGCTTTTTTTTAACTCAAAGTATAAATCGGATCTATTTGAATAATTTAACTAAACCTAAATTAACACAGGTTATCCACAAATTTGTGGAATTAATTTGGATTACGTTTGAACCTTCGAACACATGAAAATGACTGTCGAAGGATTTATAATGAAATTCTACTCTTATATCTTTATTCACAAGGAACAGACACGCGGGAAAGATGTTACAAATCGATGGTGCTCTCATTTCTCATAACTCTTCAAACTGCAACCGACATCCGAAATATCTTTCTCTTTTCCAATTTTCCTCATTTTCAAGTTGATGATAAAATGCTTAGGTTCCTTTCTTTCCATGTCATCCTTTAACCCTTCGGATGCGCAATTCCTGACCGTGTACTTTCCACCTGTGCGCAAAAGAATCGGGAAATTTACCCGTTTGTTAACGTAAAATAAATCAAGTCAAGCACCATTTTGTTAAATTATTTTTGTTTCCCTTAAGAATAGTTCTTTGCTAGGCTCGAACTTGATTCTTAGAGAGAAGAAAAGACAAATGGCGTTTTCTGAGGGCAACACGGCTATGCTGTGTTCTTATTGCTGAATCTGAGATGAATTACAAAACGAAAAATTTCCAAAATTTTATAAATTCGTCAGCCATAAATTATTTATGCATTTATTAATTAATTAACTCATTTATTTATTATTTTATTCCACGTGAGTATGATTTTCATAATGCGAAGCTCGTATTTATTTATTACGAGAAGTCGCCTGTGGCACTTTGTCATATTACTTAACATATCGAGTAAAGCAATCATATCCTTTGTCCTCCCTAAAGGATTTTCCTCACTGAGATTAGGGCAAAACAATATCATCGAGAAAATCACTTGAAAGGATTATATATAAATGCAAAAAACTTCACTTTTTTACGTGAAGGTCAAAATATGAGAATAAAAACCCACTCTAATAGACAGAGTTATTATTTCCACTGTCGTGGAAATAAACTCTGTCTATTAGAGTGGGTTTTTATTCTCGGATTATATATAATCATCGATCGTAAGACGCGAGAGATCCTATCTGGAAATGATTGTTAGTGCAAAACGAGTCTTTTATTTGATGAGGAAACAATGAGGAAATCAATGAGGATGTTTATACCTTTAATCTTATTGAGCTTGGTATTGAATGATTTAGATTTTAGAACAACGAATAAGATGCTGCATCGCTTCCAGCAGAGCCGAAATTCATCATCTGCAGCTATTATAGCCGCTACATCTTCTACAACTTTTTTGTCAATATGATTAACTTTACATTAACAGTTTAAACGCATATGTTGATAGGATCTGTCCCTCCTTTAATGACATCACATTTTACCAAATCTTCCTCTCCATGGCAATTATACTAAATAGTTTTTCTTAATGAAAACACTGACATCATATATATATATATATATTAATTTTGTTAGACTATTATTATTAAAAACTGATTGACTGCTTTTAGGCGTAACAAGTACTCATTAATAAACTCAAAACTAAGTATGAAACTATTTTCAAAACTTGATTGGTGCAAATTTAAAACCTTCAGTTCCAATGTCTCTTCCATTAATGTGATTTGATTTTTTTTATAAATTGGCTCTTGGTTTGGTTACGGAGTCGGAGAGTGAGTTGCCTTTCTTGGCTGTATTAACTGTAAGAAATTAAATTAATTTACCATCCTTTTCTCTTTTCCGTAATATTACACATTCTAATTCGTACCTTCGTGCCTTTTCTTCACACTCAAAACGTACAAAAGAAGCTTTATTCTTGGTATGTTTCTTAAAGTCTATAGAATTTGTGACCCACCTTTTTTGAGAGAAGAGTTGATTTCATAAAGGATGTTTTTTTAAATCTTGGTTATTCGGCAGTTATTTACAGTGCTATTGTATCCTCTGCCATAAAAACAAAACAATTTTTTTTTTAGCATTTTAAAGACAAGTCTAAATTCAAAAAAATAAAATTAAAATTACCCGTATCCATTAATGTCAATATATTAAGAAAAATTCTAATGATTTAAATTTGACAATTATATACAAATAAGAACGCTATTAAACACCTTGTCATTACTACTACTACTACTACTAGTACTTCTAGAGATAGTGAAAATGCAGGGACTATCTACTCTGTTCCGTGTGAAGATTATTCAGCGTTATATTGGGGGAAAACATTGACCTAAATCAATGTACGAGATCTAAGTCAATAAATTTACGGAATCACCCTTACTCTGTAATGAAACAATTCCGCGAATTTATTGACTAGATCCCGTATATATCATTATAAGTATGCAATTAGAACAGCCCCCGCCCCTCTCCAAAAAAAAAAAAAGAGTTGTTTATTTAATCACGTCTCAACTTTTAATCATGATTAAAATTCTTGGAAACAAAAACTTTATTAAATGTCAAGAATATGGAAGAGCGCAAGCTAATTGCATCGTTCAATCTTAATATATAATTGGGAGCAGAGCTACTAGGCTTTGCTAGGCTTTGCGTGGCCGGGTGCAAAATAACTGCGGGGCCGGCGGTCAGTGTTCGGAATGTTTTTATTTTTTTTTATTTGATTTTAAACTCATTTAAATGACCGTTCAATTTCTAATGGTTAACATACGAAAATTATATTAAGGATATTGTATAATTAATTTAGATACAGTGGAAAGTGGGTTTTAGTTCCCATGCCTCTCAGTGTTGCCAGCGGACCAACCCGAGCGCTGAGCCGGGTGCAGTGCACCTCCGGCACCCACCTAAAACCGGCCCTGTTAATAATTCTAATAATTTTAATCTTAATAATGGGTCATACGACCTATGCGGCTTTTCGTCAAACCTGCTAAATTTTGCCAAAAAATTAAAACGTCTGTTGTAAGAAGTTCCTCTCCCCCAACCCCTAGAGATAACATGAACTTGTCTGTACATATCCTGTGTTTCTTTTCACAATACATTTAGTTTTACAAGTGACTCCATTCCGTTCAATTCTGTCGCCTTTTTTTTTTTTAATATTTTACTTTTTATCTTGATTAAGTGTTTGTTTTAAAATTTTATTTTTTTATTTGTAACAGATAAGGATAGTCTAATTGCCGAAAATGTTTTCACTTTTATTGGGTTATATATATATTATATATATATATATATATATATATATACACATATACACACCTTTGGTTAGCTTCCCCCGAATTGTTCATTCGGACGAAGGTCAAGCTTTTCACTCCACCTCAGACCTACAGTTTAACGTGGAATCCGAACCACGCCCCACCAGCAGCCCAACGTCTTAACCACTAGGCCACCCAGGGTACCCATTTATCTACCAACCACTTTCTTTATTGTGTGGAAGGATGGACAGCTGGGTTTTGCTGCGCGCCGTCTGCCGTCACCGGGTCTCGAACCCGGGGCCAATGGATTCGTAGTCAGCGACGCTAACCACTACACCACCTCTGGCCCCTCTCACTAATGTCATCTTAGGAGGAGACTTCAACGCTAAAGACACTAGTTGGTACCTGCACAACCAAAGCAACACCAGAGGCGCCAACATAGCCACACAACTAAACAGCCTCTTCATTCTTAACAATACAAAAGAACATACACAAATACCACATCAAGAAGGATACTCAAACTCCAACCCAGACATAACGTTCTGTTCCCCCTCACTAGCAACACATACACACTGGACAACAGAAAAACAACTGTCATCAGACCAGTTGCCCATCATCATTACAATATGTTCTACACTCTGCCCCAACAGCCTTAAGCACACTTACAGAAATTGAAAGAAAGCTGATTGGGAACAGTTCAAAATACAGACTGAGGAACAATTCACCACATTAAACAGCACACCCATCATAAACATCAATACAACACTCAAGATATTCAATCAGCTCATCAATAATGCAAACAAATACATACTCGAGGGCAACATTAGGAAATACAACCCAAATTACACTAGAGGAATAACGCACCTCATAAGGCAACGTAACAACCTCAAACATAACACACAAACACCACACAGAGAAGCCATAAAACAGCAGATACAACATCTCAACACAGAAATAAACAACAAACTCAAAGAAAAACAAACAAACATTTAGGGAATTCATAACAACACTAAACCACTCCACAGATACATCCATGCTATACAAAACTATAAGCAGCATTACCAACTCTAACAGCGACATTCACACCTCACACGCGGCTATCTGTCGCAGCCAAAATAATATCCCAACATATACACAACAAGCTAGCATTCTAGTTAATCACTACGCAAAGGTAAGTCACTTAAACAAAGACAACAACCAGAAACACGCAGACAGACAAACAGCCAGACACAAGAAAACCTACAGACTCGACACGACCATTACACCCTTCAATACAGACCAGACCACCAAGATCATCAAAAACATTAAGAATTCGAACGCTACTGGACCAGACAACATATCTAACATACACCTTAAACACATGGGCCCACAGGGAATACTAGCTCTCACAAATATCAGCACATATTCATATGAACACTGTATTATTCCTAACATATGGAAACAAGGTAAAATTATTACACTACTCAAAGCAAACAAAAATCCAACAGAACCAGCTTCCTATTGACCCATTACTTTACTATGCACACCTTCCAAAGTAACAGAAAGACTAATCTTACAAATCACCAACCCACATATACCACTATCGCCTACTCAACATGGATTCAGATCTCACCACTCAACCACGACATTACTCACTAACCTCACGCAGCACATCATGGATGGCATCAACTCCAGACGACCAGCCTAACGTACACTATTAGCAACAATAGACATTAGTAAAGCATTTGATGCTATCCCACGCTTCCCTCTCATAAACAAAATACTCAACACAAACATGCACAATAGGGCGGCTCGTTTTTACACTTTTTTCGATATTTGATTGGGGGTAGTGCGGAAAAGTTGCGATTTGGAGAGAAAATAAAGTGTGTAAAATTTTTTTGATCTACGTCAATACCTTCCGGTGGCGGCGAGTCCTTAAAAATCGAAAAATAGGCCTAAAACACATAAATTTTTATATAATTTTATATAATTTTTATATAATGTTCATTGTTCAATGACTGCTACTAATTTATTCAAGCCTATAATAGTGTTCTCAGGGTTGTTTGCACAGAAATATACCGGAATTAACATTTGTATAACATCTTGTTAAAACTTGCTTTAAATCAATATTTTGGATATTTAACGGCTAAGACGCCACCGGAAGTTATTAACAGATTGTGCTGAAATTTTATTGTTTATTTGTAAGTCTTTAAAACCATTTTCCAATCTACCCCGTTAGGCCTATTTTTCGATTTTTAAGGACTCGCCGCCACCGGAAGGTATTGACGTAGATCAAAAAAAATTTACACACTTTATTTTCTCTCCAAATCGCAACTTTTCCGCACTACCCCCAATCAAATGTCGAAAAAAGTGTAAAAACGAGCCGCCCTAATGCACAATAACACTAAAAGATGGCTGAGGAACTATCTTTCAGGAAGATACTCACATGTCACATTTAATGGCAAGTACTCCAAAAACAAGCTTTTTCCGAACGGGGTCCCTCAATGCTCTGTTCTCTCACCAACACTGTTCAACTTATACATGCATGACATTCCAACCCCTAGATAACAAGCTTACCTTATCATCATATGTAGATGACATCACTCTAATATCCACCCACAACAACATTGACACCGCTACAAATAACCTACAAACGTACATAAGCAGTATACAAGACTGGCTCACACACAATAGACTCAAAGTAGCGCCCACAAAATCAACCATCACCTTGCTTACAAGCAATACAAAAGAACGACAGATAACTCCACAGCTTACACTAAACAACACCAACATTCCACACACTCACAGGACCAAAATACTTGGGGTCACATACAACACATCATTATCTTTTGCAAACCACATTCAGGACATTAAAAACAAATGTACGTTAAGACTTAACACACTTAGGGCACTTACAGGCACAAAATTTGGACACCAGCAGGAAACAACATCACTCATACACAAACAATATATTCGCTCAGTTATGGACTGTGCTAGCCTATGCTGGGCACCCATTATCTCAAACACACACATAAACACCTTACAGACAATACAAAACAACGCACTTTGTATCATTACAGGATATATTCAAACAACACCAATAGAACACCTGCACACAGAAAGAAAAATAGTGAAAATTAGGGAACATTTAGACGTGAGGGGAACACAATTCATGGCAGCAGCGACAACTAACCCACAACACCCTTGCCACTACATGTACAATCATGCACGACACCTCGCACCATTAAGGTAACACCAGAGAGACATTATAACCAAATACTCCATTCCATACCACGCCCCACAGACATCACAGTACAGAAAACACATACACACACACACCTAACCCACAAAGCACTGACACGACTCGGTCCGAATGCGGCCCTAGGTGTGAAGCCGCCACCCATTAACAGGTCAGAGATCAGCCTGAGCAGATCGGGGCGAGTTAACTTAACACGATTCCGATGTGGATATCACCCCAACTTACGGACATATAAACACAGACTAGACAACTCCAGAGACGACACCTGCCACCTGTGCCAGGACACACCACAAACAATTGAACACATTATGACAGACTGTACCGCTCTAGCACAACAACGAACACAACACAACATCGCTAGTGCGCTGACCTCTAGTCCACTCCGGAGAGGGCGATCGGTTACCTGCGTTGGCTGATCGGCTAAACAACAACAACACACCACCGCGGCGCATGTTTATATATATATATATATATATATATATATATATATATATGAACCCGGGGCCGATGGATTCATAGTCAGCGACGCTAACCACTACACCACCGAGGCGCATGTTTTTATATATATAATATATATATATATATATATTATATATATATAATATATATATATATATATATATATACACACACACACACACACACATATAATATATATATATAGTCACCAATTTATAATGATGTATTTAATGGCCAGTTTGTAGCCATTTTTGGTGCGTAAATCGGTACTATAAGGAATGATGGTAATTACCATTATTTGATAACGGTTAGAAATGGATGCTTGGAAGAGGTCGCCAGATCTTTCAGATCAAAGTAATGTTGTTAATTAAGTTATTAATTAGGTTGATTGGTAGCATTAGTTTTCGTCCTTTATTTCACAAAATAAATTGAATTATAAATGAAACAATATGCGGATTGTTTATATTGGAAATAATGTGTACACCTGAAATAATACATTCAATATATAATGGTTTGACAACTGATAACGCGTGAGGTGATAAATAGTCTTTATATAAAGATAGGTGAATGACACAACAAGCCCAAGTGGGGCTTGCACAAATGATGTTTACATGATCATGGTCTACGTGTCACTAAGGTTGGATTTTGGAGAGCGAAAACGATGCGGCACCACGTCCACGACTTGAGGTCTCCCGCGCTGTGACGTCATCTTATGTGCGCTTGGTACGACGTCATCTTGATCATGTTTGGTTTGATGAGTTATTTCGCAATTGTTGACGGTATATTGCATAGGTTGTTTGCAAAAGACTGCATCTTCAATTGGGCACTACAAGTATCACTAAGTATCCCTCAGAGAACGAAGTGAGCGAGAAAAGAAGAGACGTTTGATGCAAGTGATAAAATTTTTTTTCGTCCTGAGGAGCGTAGGTCCGCTGAGGCTTTCGCACGGCGAAACGTAGAAAACGTGGATGAAGTCGGGTGCTGAGAAGGGAGGAATGGGGAGGCTGTGGGACGGGAGGGAGTAACTCGGCTGGTGCACAGGGGATGGAGTTGGGGTAAGGCAGGAACGGAGAGCAAAGTGGGGAGAAGGGAGGCGACGAGAAGGGGACGGGGGGACTGTATTGAAGTCGATGCGATGCCCGATTTGTCGCATGTAAATTTCTCCTCGATGACGTTCCCGCCGAAGGAAGAAAAAACGTCGTTCATGGAAACAAGCAGGAGTAGTGAATCTACGGAATGATGCAAAGAGACAGCTGAAGAAGGCAGGGGATCGCCAACCCTGGGCCTGAAGAGTGTCTGTTTTGCAGTATGGCCTCACGTTGCGTGGCTATGTGTGTCCTTGCTTGTTTGCCTGAAGAAGGCCTTTTACCTTCCCGTAGGCGCGGGGTGGTGGGAAAAACACACGTCGTGTTTGATGAAAAATTCGCTGGAGAAGTAAGGGTGTTGTCAGCAGAGGTCTTGCCAAATGATTCCTCGCACAGCTGCCGAAAAATGACCGTTGAATATATTTGGACAAGGTTTTTGACGAAACAGTGTGCAGGAACCTTCGAAGCGAGGGAAGCTTGGGGGTCGGGGTGGGTCGACCGTTAGCCGAGGAGAGATGAAAGCGGGGGTTTGCCTCCTTGAAGACGGGGAAAACGCTGACCACAGCTCTTGATCCGTTGCTCCATGTGGCGAAAATTTTCAAATTTGGTTCGTTTCCTTATGCGGAAGATGAAAATAAAAACCCACTCTAATAGACAGAGTTTATTTCCACAACAGTTGATGCCAGTAGGCGTCGAAACTGTTGTGGAAATAAACTCTGTCTATTAGAGTGGGTTTTTATTTTCATATTTTGACCTTCACGTAGAAAAAAAGTGAAGATTTTTTGCATTTCTTATGCGGAAGAAAACTGAATGGTAATTACAGTTTGTTAATAATGTCACTTAAAAAAATGTTTGCACTGATTTCACTTATGCTTTGGCTGAGTATTCGATTTGTCACTCCTTCGGTCACTAATTTATAGTTTGGAAATTTATAATTATGTATTTAATGGCCAGTTTGTAGCCATGTTTGGTGCGTAAATCGGTACTACAGTATAAGGAATGATGGTAATTACCGTTATTTGATAATGGTTAGAAATGGATGCTTGGTCGAGGTCACCAACTCTTTCAGATCAAAGTAATGTTGTTAATTAAGTTATTAATTAGGTTGATTGATAGCATTAGTTTTCGTCCTTTATTACACAAAATAAAATGAATTATAAACGAAACAATATGCGGATTGTTTATATTGGAAATAATGTGTACACTTAAAACAATGCATTCAATATATAATGGTTTGACAATTGATAACACGCGAGGTGATAAATAGTCTTTATATAAAGATAGGTGAATGACACAACAAGCCCAAGTGAGGCTTGCACAAATGATGTTTACATGATCATCGGAGAGCGAAAACGCTGCGGCGCCACCTCCACGACTTGAGGGCTCCCGCGCTGTGACGTCATCTTATGTGCGCTTGGTATGACGTCATCTTGATCATCTTTGGTTTGATGAGTTATATCGCAATTGTTGATGGTATATTGCATAGGTTGTTTGGAAAAGACTGCATCTTCAGTTGGGCACTACAAGTGTCACTACATATATATATGATATATATATATATATGTTAAACACACACAAACCATTCTGAGTTTGTGTGTATATATATATATATATATAGGGTGTTTTTTTAACAATCTGACACTTTACATAAAATCCCCCCCTGTGTGTTTTTTTTGGGGGGGGAGTATTTAAAACGATAGTGTTTAAAGAGAATCTACACACAAGAGAAGAATTAAAATCATCAATTGAACAAGGAATTTCTCAAATTTCAACAGCTACTCTGTCCAGACTACTGCAAAATTTTGTTGTTCTTGTGCAAAGCGTTAATGAGCTGAGAAGACATTACGTAGAGCTTGTTTTGCACTAGGGGACTAATTTTTCATGTGTAGAGAATATACAGTAAAAATTACATACTTTTATTTCAGTTAATAAAAAAATAAAAACCTATTAAAAAGACAAATGTCCGGTAAGTATCATATATCTGGCATAACCTGCAAGTTTTTTGGATATCCGGTATGCGGCCAGATATCCAGTAGTATCTCTACGATTGTTTAGAATAGATGAATTAAGGAAAGAATAATAATAAACAAATCTGGGTGCTACTGTAGTATGCGGTCTACCGTTAAGTTTCTACTGTAATATGCGGTCTACCGTTAAGTTTCTACTGTAGTATGCGGTCTACCGTTAAGTTTCTACTGTAGTATGCGGTCTACCGTTCAAAATATTTAAAAAGAATTGAAAATGAATTGAAAGGAATTATAATTTAATTTACTTACGGTAGACCGCATACTACAGTACGCCCTTGATGATTGGTTAGGTTAAGTCGTGATATTTTCGTTAGTTTTAACGAAAATATCACGACTTAACCTAACCAATCGTCAAGGGCTACAATTAACCTAATAATAAAAATAATAAGAAGATAAGAAGCTATAATTAAAAGGTAGACCACCGAATCGTAGGTAGACCGCATACTACAGTAGCACCCAAATCGGCATTGTTACAAGTGATTTATTTTCATCAACTAATGTTTGCTATGTCTTAAGATAAGTACTGATTATAGAGTGGTGTACATTCTAAAACCTGTTCGCGGTGTGTACTTTAGATCCGAGCGGATGAAAGGACTAAACATACTCTGTAAAATATAATGTACTTCAAGGGTACATATATAGTAGGTCGATAGTAGATGGAAAGTATTTGAAACGGTTATCTTCGTGACAAGCAGTGTCCTCTGAAACTAAGTGAAAAATATGAAAGGTACACTTCCGGGAATTAAAAGAATCCTCTGTGTACTGTCTGTCAGTGTACCTTCGTTCTATCGAGCGTACTCTTTATATACTTTATATAAGGCCACAAGGTGGTACATTTAGCCACTTTTTTTTCTGCTCGGCTCTTAGGTACACATAGCGGAACGGATAGTTTTTAGAGTGTACCTGTTAGGCTAACTTTTAAAATATTGCTAAAAACCGGTAAAAACTTTCTATTTTTAAACGAAAGAATTTTTGGACTTTTTCCAGTTTATGTACCGTTTTCTACAGTACATTGCATACAGCATAGTAAACATTTATAGTGTAGTGACGAAAGTTATAATGTGGGTTAGGTTAGGTTACGTTAGGTTAAGTTAGGTTAGGACCGTTAGGTTATCAAGAACTCATTTTTGATCACTCATTTTTGATCTGAAAAGAAGCAAAAATATTATATGAAAAACGGTACACAAACTGGAAAAGGTCCGAATTTTTTTTCCTTTTGTTATTAGTTGCAATTAACTATTGTTGAAAATTTTAAAATTTTAAATTTTTTATGATGAAAAACAGCTTTTCAGTTTTTTCAACAGACGAGAAGTTTCTGTTATCTGATTAGATTCTCCCTCCTACATTACAAAGTCTCTCTGAGTAAACTGAGCTAAGTGGAGCACTCAAATATTTTAATGCTAGAATTTTAAATGGAACGGGCTGCTTTTTTTTTATATACTAATTTCTAGGCGTGTTGCTTTTATTTCGCCTTTAAAATTCAATTTACTACGTTACAACACGCCTACGTTACAAGGTAACGTAGTAAAATTAATAATTATTCAACCAAATTAACTTTCACATACATGATATACGTAGAAGTTAATGTAGTTGATTATTAGTTGATTATCCTACTAATAATTATGGTATTTATTTAGTTAATATGAAATATAGCGTATTACACTTAAATTAATCCTAATATTCCAATGTTCCAAAAAGCTAACTTTGTCAAACAAAATTTTCATGTGACATAAATCATTTTCCTTTTAGTCTGAGTAACAACATAAAAATAAATAATAATAATAATAATAATATAATAATAATAATATAATATAATTATCAAAGACAAATATGTGAAAAGAGAAGCATAAAATTATTTAGAACATTTCCCATCATTAGAAATAACAGTGTTTCATAATTTCTGGTACTTGTATATATTATGATAAACAGTTTCATGACAAATTAATAAAACTACCAGCATTCAAGCTCTACATAAATAGTTTGAGGAACAAGTGTGTATGTTTTGTCTCTAAGAAAGTACTATCCTGCCGGATATCGGTATCATTCGACAAAGCCACTATCCAGATGGATATCCTACAAAACCACTATCGGATACCCTTAATATATATATATATATATATATATATGTGTGTGTTACAGGGAATCTGTGTAATTAGGGATTTCATGAAATTCCTAAAATGTTCAGGAATTTCACATAAGGTGAAGTCGTGATATTTTCATTAAAAACTAGAGAAAATTATTGAATGCCCGGTTAGGTCAACTGTACGCCCTTGACGATTGGTTTAGGTTTAAGTCGTGATATTTTCGTTAAAACTAACAAAATATCACGACTTAACGGCGGTCCTATGGCGATTACCGAGAGATCAGTTTGTTTCTTTGCGAGTTAATGGAGGAGAATAGTTGACATAAAATGCAGTATAGTGAGTAATCGAAAGACTTGCAACGCTTGATGAGGGCAGGGGTAGGGCTACGGTTGACGGAAGCCGAACCAATACTAACGTTTGAAGACTTAGTAATTTGAAGGGTGAGGTGCGTAACCTAGTTTCTAGTTAGGTAGCTGTCGGGAAGGTTGGATAGAGTTGAGGAAAGGGTTAAGGTTAGTCCGAGAGTAGTAGATGGGGAGGGATTTAGAGAATTTAAGGTGGAGCTAGGCCGCGTACGTTAGGTGATAGGAATCCCCCCCCCCCTATCGAGGTTTCGAACCCTTTCGCCCATTTGGAAAGGGACGTGAATGAGGGGAAAACTATTTAATTGGGGACTCTTTAGTGCGCCACATGGACAAAGAGTTCGTTTGAACGGCATCCAACCAAGAGGAGGAGGGTCTGTCTCCCAGGGGCCAGGGTTGACAGAGTTAGAGAGGAAGTGGATAGGATTGACGTTGCCTCCCGTCACTCGTGTTGGTGACAATGTAGGGCCAACGACTCTTATAGGCCCGATACGAGAGTGCCTGACCTTTTGAGAGATATAGGGGTTCATTAGGTCCCTGAAACGCGAGGTCAGATAGGTTTAGTTCTAGGTATTACCCTAGGCACGGGTTGGGTCTTAGGATTACGTCAAAAACAATATTTTTGAATAAAATTAGAGAGATTTGTGCTGAGGAAAATGTACCCTTCGTAAAGCTGTGGTCTGAATTCATGATCCTAGCCTTTTTATAAAAGATCAGGTGCATGTTATGAAATAGGTAATGCTAGGCTAGGTAGGTTAATAGACGAAACGTGCGAAGCTGTATAGGTCGGAGCCTTCTTTAAACGTTGTGGGTCCGGGGAACGCGGGCCTGACGTGAAAAATAGTTTAAAACGCGGGCCCGTGGTAAAAAATAACTTAAACGTCTTTTATTGTAACGCGCGTAGTATTAGAAATAAATTAAATGAATTTAAGGCGATAATTTATTCCGGCAACTACGATATAGTTGCTATCACTGAAACTGGTTAAATACGTGACTTGCACTTGTTGGGGGAACTTGATATACGGGTTTTAAACTCTTTACTAATGATAGGTTACATAGGTTTGGTGGCAGCGTTTTGCTGTACAATCGTAATTCCCTTGGGCTATCGAGGTTAAGTTAGATTTTCCGGCAGCAATTAATGCGATATGTTGTGAAGTTAGGGCGTGTAGATAGTTTTAATTTTGTTGTTGTTTATAGACCTCCCGTTCAACCCCTCGATACAGATACTAGATTTTACTCACTTCTTGGTAACTTTATTGACAATCGGAATAGTATAATTGTCGGAGACTTTAACTGCCCTAATGTTATTATGAGACTTTTACTGGTAATGAGGAGGGTTTGAGATTGATCGAGTTTATTGAAGATAACTTTTTACGACAGATGGTTACCGAACCAACGCGCGGTGATAATATTTTAGATTTGGTGATGACGAACGGCGAGAAAATAGTCGAAGGTTTAGAAGTAGGCGAGAGTTTAAGATGTAGTGATCATCAAATTCTTAGGTTTAAGTTATTGATAGAAAACACTAAGGATAGTAACGTAATAGAAGCCTGATTTCGTAGGGCTAATTTTGATAGTTTTGCGGATAGGATGAGAGTAGTGGACTGGGATAACTTCTTTTGGGTAATGACACAAATTTGCATTGGGTGGCGTTTAAAGAAAGTTTTAGGAATATTGAAAGGGAGTTTATTCTTCGTAGGCCAAGCGCGCTAGAAATCATGGTAGGCCGAAGTGGGAGGACTAGGGAATAGGCGAGTTCATAAACGAGCGTAATAGAGCGTATAGACTTAATAAGCGCAATGACACGGCAGCTAACTTTAATAGATATATCGAGCTTAGACGTCAGGTTAAAAGATCAGTTAGGAATGCCAAGCGTAATTTAGAGATATTTATAGCTGCGGATAGTAAACGTAATCCAAAAAAGTTTTTGAATACGTTAATAATCGTAAGCCGAAAAGATAACATAGGCCCTCTAGTAGATGTTAATGGCGCTTTGGCTTCTGACGCTCAGGCGATGGCGGGTATTTTCAATAACTTTTTGCGACCAGTTTTTACCGTGAAGACGTAAATAATGTCCCCGACGTCGACGATATCGTTCCATTTAGTAGCGAGACTATTTTGGATGAAATAAACTGTTTACGAGGGTGAGATTGCGCATTATATCGATAGGCTAAAAGTTAGCAAGGGCTCCAGGCCCTGACGCTTTTATCCAGACATTTGAAAGATTTGAAAGACGTTATCGTAGGCCCCTTAACGAGATTTTTAATAAGTCACTCGAAACGGGATTATTCCTGAAGACTTCAAATTAGCTAACGTCACGCCTATTTTTAAAAAAGGCGACCGCGCAGTATCCAGCAATTATAGGCCCATTAGCTTAACGTCAATTGTCGCTAAACTTTTGGAATCCGTAGTTAGGGATCGTATCATCGATCACTTAGAAAGTAGGGATTTGATTAATAGTAGTCAGCATGGGTTTCGACGCCATAGGTCTTGTTTAACTAATTTGTTAGAATTTTATAACGAAATAGTGCGCGAATACGATAGGCAAAGAGCGGCGGACTTATTTATTTAGATTTTAAAAGGCGTTCATACAGTTCCGCATAGGAGACTAATTGCGAAGGTCAGAGCGCACGGTATAAGCGGTCAGGTAGCTAACTGGTTAGAAGAATGGCTTCGTGCTAGGAGACAGAGGGTCGTAGTTAATGGTAGTGAATCGGGGTGGTTAGATGTAGGTAGCGGTGTCCCACAGGGTTCAGTGTTAGGTCCATTGCTATTCGTAATTTACATTAACGACATAGATGTAGGATTGACTAGTAACGTGTCAAAATTCGCGGACGATACTAAAATAGGCGGTAAGGTTGTTAACGAGGACGATAGTAATAGGCTCCAAGACGATGTAAATAGGATTATGGAGTGGACAGATAAGTGGCAGATGTAATTTACGTAGACAAATGTAAAGTTTTGCATATAGGTTCTCGTAACAATAATTACACGTACACGATGGATGATAGGGAGTTGGCGAGCGTTGACGAGGAAGTAGATTTAAGCGTACGCGTATCTAAGGATTTAAAGGTTAGGAACCAGTGCCTGGAGTCTTGCGCAAAAGCTAATAAGATGTTAGGCTTCATGCGCGTAATTTCGAATTTAAATCGAAGGATATTATATTGCCCTTTTACAAGTCCCTAGTCAGGCCTCATTTAGAATATGCCGTTCAGTTTTGGTGTCCGTACTTGCGTGAGGATGTTGATAGGTTAGAAAGGGTTCAACGTCGTGCCACGAAACTAATTCTGTCAATGCGCAACAAGCTTATGAAGATAGGATTAAAGAGTTAGACCTGTATTCACTCGAAACTAGGAGATTAAGGGGGGAGCTAATTGAAGTTTTCAAAATCGTTAATAACACCGATAACGTAAATTTGACAAATTGTTCACTTTCGATAATAGTAATACTCGTAATAACGGATTTAAGTTGCGTGGCAGACGTTTCATTACTAATATCACTAAAAACTTCTTTACGTTTAAAGTAATTGATAAATGGAATAATCTTCCCGCGCCCGTCGTGAACTCTACCAGCGTTAATGTGTTTAAGAACCGTCTTGACAGACATTTTAAAAATATTAACGTTGTTTAAAATAAAAAAAAAACAATTAGCAACAGAGCTCTCGGGGTGGTGGTCGAGCATGAGTCTGTTGACGATTAATGCCAGCTTGTGACATGCCAGGGTGTAATGCCAGCAATAAAATTATTAAAAAAAAAAAAACTTAGACTAACACGAACGTAGATGTAGCTCGTAGCATAAAGTAACCCACTTTTTGTTTAACTTTACCTACTTTTTTTTTCTTATCCTCTCCTTACTTTGCATGTCTGTAACTCTCTTTCTTGCATGTTTGTAGTTGCATGGTATGACAGTGAGTTAAGACTGTGTTTGCATGGTTTGTAAGCGTTCTTATTTACTTCTTTTCATCTTTCACCCCTCTCCTATTCTCTCCGACTATTTTTCTGACTTGTTGGCAGTGGGCGGCGGATGATGATGGTGAGTCTTTTTTCTCTTTTTCTGAATGATGTTAACCCACGAGTGATAGGTGTTCCTCCTACTTAACCTCTTATTCTCTTTTCTTCTCTTAACCCCGTACTCTTTCCTTCTCTCGGGCTAACCTTAGAGTGGATCTTAGGGTCTTGTTAGCCTTAGCGTCTGTAGATCTGTAGATCTGTACATGAAATCCCTGAACATTTTAGGGATTTCATGAAATCCCTAGTTACACAGATCCCCTGTAACATATATACATATGCACTTTGAGTCCAGATTGTTAATTTTCTATTTTCCTTATATATATATATATATATATATATATATACACACACACACACACACACACTGTGTGTGTATATAATATGTATAAGGGATTAAATATACTCGTATACACAAAATTAATATTGTTATAAAACCATTAAAAAATTCATGCATAAAAAATCAAATTCAATTTCTGAAATGAAAAAGGAATAAAATACAATTGCAAAATGCCAAATCCATGGAAAAGTATGAAGGTCAAACTAATATAAAATTTCTATATTAAGTTTCTCTTATTAAAACGTAATGAAGTATAAAAATAGTATATTTCATTGACAATTTACTTCATACAAGACTCCTTTTTTTTATGATTTTGAATAAACTTTAACCCTTTGACGACCAGCATACGTTTCTTTCAACTTAAAAGTTTAAGTTTTATTGTTATTTACAATTAGCTATGTTAGTAACCATTGCACTTAAGTGACCCATTTTTGGGTTAATTTTCCGACAACTAAACGATACCTATATAAACATGTAGATGTATTTCTGGAAACATTGCAACATTGTACAATTTATATTATTATTTCCGTTGGGACAAATGTGTCCCTTGGTCCTCAAAGGGTTGTTATTTCTTTTGTGGCATCTTTGTTTTGAATAATCAGTGAATTCGTTACGTGGTTATTTTACGGTATGATGGCTTACGATATTGTATGGTTCTTTTACAAAAAAATATTTAAGAAAATGACGAATGACTGAATAATTCAAGTCCTTGAAGACAGTCGGCTCGGTGAAAGAAAGAATTGCTTGCTTGAGCTCTTCATCTCGCATACAGGCACACCCTGTTCATCGGGAATTGTTCTAAGCTAGGTGTCTAGCCTTTTGAAGATGTCCACATGAGCATCATTTTGTATTTCTTATTTCTTTGGTAACTGATTAAAGAGTTTTGGTCTTCTGATGACAAAGCTATTTTCCTTCACTGCTAAGGAAGTTGCTTGTCTAGCTGTTAGCAAGGAAATAATGCACATTCTCTCCTTTGTTTTTCCCAATGCTGTTTAGATGGTTATATGGTTCAGTATGAGGTTAGGTACTAGTTTCTCAATTATTTGTCATGTGTATACAGTATTATAGTGTACCTCTCTCTTCTTCTTCTTCTTCTTCTACTTTCAAACGAATATAGGTTTAATTTACATAATTTTACTCAGGAACTTAGTTATTTGCACCCACTGATCTTGGCTGTGAAATTTCTCTGAATCTCTTTTGGGTTACTAATGTCTTCTTTTTTTTTAATACCGGAATTAGTCCGGTATTAAAAAAAATGTCTGGTAACATAAAACCTCACTCGCTCGACATCATTTGGTAGCCCCGCATTAACCCTCCCCCCATTGTAAATGCCTTCCATGTGTTAGAATGCAATTTGATGCTACAAACGAACATAAAACAGTGTGGTATTATTTGATGAGTAAATGAGTACGATCAACAATATTATTGTCATCAATTTGCACAATATTATTCCCAGATCAAGTTTAGAAAGTAGGTTGTTTCCAATGGCGTAGCTAGAAATGGAATATCCCGTGGCATGATTTCTCTGGCGGGCCCCACTCAACACAATATTTAGTAAAATTGCAACAAAATTCACGGTTATCATTTAATAGGATGGGTCCTTTAAATGCCTTTAAACTATATTGTATAATAATAATAATAATAATAATAATAATAATAGCATTTATTTAGCATCAGATTATCAAAATATTTATGTGATAGGCCCATTTTTTATGTCTAACCTTTTAATTTGATACACTAAATATTTTTCCTATGTTGTATACTGTACTGCAATATCAGCTTTTTGGAGATATGCCAATTGAAAAAGAGGTTTAGTGACGTGTGAAAAATTACCAGACTTTTTACATATATACCGGAAATACTTCCAGTATATATGGAATTTCTGGATTCATTATATACCGGAAAATTCTCTATACCAGACTGGCCACTCACCAATTATTCCGGTATAGAGGGGTAATACTGTATATGGACTTCTTAATATTCCAGTTTTGGCATGATCAGTAAGGGAATCATTATATTCTTGTCTCTTCTTTTAAAGGTTCACTCTATCACACTATCTGTTCAGTTATTTATTCTATTTTGCTCTGTTTAGCCTATCTTGATTTTTACCTCAAATTTCGCATCGTTGGTCATTACTGTACTGTGTAACTCCTAATTACTGTATAACTCCTAAATCTTTAGTTCACGAGTTTCATTGAATTTCCTGTGCATTTAAGGCATAGTATTCCATAGATTTTATTTGTTCTATACAAATATAATTTAGCAAAATTAATTTTATGGTAAAATGATAAAATCAATAATCAACAAACATCATTCGTGGTCACTAGATCTAGGAGATCTCAAAATCTTTTTAACTGCCTAGCTGTAATGCTAACCTGTAGAAAACGCTATTAAATGTTATTTTTTTGCTATTTTTCCTTCCTATTCATAATTTGTATTCATAAAAATGAGGCATTACAATTTTAAAGAAGCTTATCAAAATCTTCAATTAAAATCCGTCGTAAAGTTAAATTCGTTGTACAAAAAAAAATTATATTCTATGTAAAAAACATTTCTTTTTATTAGAAGAGAATTATCACAATTTTCACGATGAAAATTCTAAATATTTCATTCAGATCATTTAGTTTCGAGTTATTTGACGATTCTAGTTCCTTTACTACTTTTGCGCTTCAATATCATAATTTGGCAGTTTTTATAGCATTAATAATATCTAAGATTAATGCAGTGTATTTCCAAGTGCAGTTTATCAGTAAGGCGTTGAAAATCTTTGGAAATAGCAACAAGATAACAGTAACATCTCTTTACATGCTAGATTGTAAAGATTTAAGAATTCCCTAATTGCAATTCCCACTTTTGACTACTAATAATTGGACATACTGCATCGTTAAAATAAAGATTAAACATAATGGAAACAGTATCCTACATTGGATGAGCACCAGTAGCTCAGTGGGTAACACCGTTCTCTATAAGCGAAGAGAAGACAAAGGATTCGGGGGTTCGATTCCCGATGGTGCTGGTAATAATAATCTCAGAGTTAGCATAATGGGCCACAGTAACCTGACCCGTCCGCTGTGCCAGTTTCTGGCCCTCCTGATCAATTATTATTATTAATATTATCCCACCTTGATGAATTCCTTATTTTTTTTTTAAAGAAAAAATACCACACAGTAGTCAACAAAAGTATATTGATTCACATATAAATAATATTTATTTATTTATTTTACTTATTTATTTTAACAAAATAAACTGGAGTACTTGTGTCAAAGTTTCTTATATAATAATTTAAAATGATTAATTTTATCGAAAACTTTATGCTGAAATCTGAAAGATATAAACAATATCTTTTTACTTGATTGCATTTTAAAATAGTTCCCCTTAAAGTAAGATCTTGCATGCAGTTGAGAAGGAATATGTCTCTCAAAATCCGTGTAGGCGATCGTTAATAGAAATATTGTAATGAATTTTACAAAACATATCTTGCTCAAAGAGTTTAAGAAAAAATTATGATGTCATATAACGGAACAATAATGAGATCCTTAGGACAGATCACCTCTTCTGTCTTTAAATAGTGTTTTAATTAAGTCCTTGTTAAAGTATGCGGAAAATGCGAATGCACAATGAGAGAAGAAAATAATTTTCTAAAACTGTGCTTAACCCTTTCGTTCACGAATATTCTTTCTTCAAACTAAAGGGTGTAAGATTTACTGTCATTGAAAACCAAATATTTTAGTAACTAGTCACTTAAATTACAGACATTTTGGGTTCCTTTTCCGACAGCTAAACTAAACCTATGTATCATAAATATGGAGAACCATTTGTAGAAATCACATTTTAATGAGATTCATATTATTATTATTATTATTATCGAGAGGAAAATCAGGACACTTTTCAGGCAACGGAGACAAACTGTAAAACATCTCCAAAAATGCAGCACTGATGCAAAGAGACTCAAACTAGAGAGGAAACTTGGCGAAATAGAAATGGACCTAAATCAAACATTCATACATAAGACAAACGAGGAGGAAAACAAGGTAGCAGAAAACATAAAAAAATAACCCAAAATACTTCTACACGTTTGCGAAAAGGAAAATGTAGTATAAGGAGAGTATTGGTCCGTTGATAGACGGGGAGGCCAAATACACAAATGACCCGCAAAAAACAAGCGAAGCGCTTAAAGAACAATTTAACTCTGTATTTAACACCCCTACGTCCGAGATGGAAGTAGAAAACCCAGACGAATTTTTCGACATAGATACAATTCCGGCACCAACCTATTAATCGACTTCGAATTCACGGAAGGAGATATAATTAAAGCTTTATCACAGATGCAAGACAATTCAGCGCCAGGGCCAGACACATGGAGTGCCACGTTTCTGAAGAAATGTAAAGAGAGTATTGCCAAACTGTTATACTTACTATGGAGGAAATCACTCGACACAGGACAAATTCCACTCCCCTTAAAGAACACGAACATTGCTCCCCTATTTAAAGGTGGTAACAGAGCAATGCCCAAGAATTATCGGCCAGTAGCTCTCACCTCACACCTTATAAAGTGCTTTGAACATATAATTAGAGGCAAAACTACCTACTACCTACAAGAAAAAGACTAATATAACTAGGCTGACCATATTTCCTTGAGACAAAAACGGGACATTGGGATGGCAAAAAAGGGACGGGGTTATGTAATATTCTGTATTCATGAAAAAGTAAGTACATAAACATACTGAGCTTACAATTATTCTTCAGTGACAGAACCCATACAGAAATTTAGGTAGACGTAGTACTGTCCCGTTCAAAAGGGTACGTATGGTCAGCCTATATAATAACCCAAATGAACATGGCTTCAGGGCGGGAAGATCATGCCTATCACAGCTACTAGACCACCAGGAGAAAATATTGGAAACATTGTGTCAAGGACAAAACATAGATGTAATATATACTGACTTTGCTAAAGCCTTCGATAAATGTGGCCATGGAATCATAGCACACAAACTTAAGAATACAGGAATTACTGGAAAGCTAGGAAGATGGACATTTAATTTCTTGATGCAAAGAACACAAAAAGTGATGGTAAACGGAGTTAAATCGGAAGTCTCGGAAGTCGTGAACTCTGTCCCACAAGGGACAATATTAGCTCCCTTGCTGTTCATAACAATGATTGCAGATATTGATGCAGATATTAAGGACAGATTGTATCATGTTTCGCAGATAACACAAAGATATGTAAGGAAACAGTGAACGAAGATGACATAAGAAAATTACAAAACGACATTAAAACATTATTCCAGTGGGCAGAAGACAACAATATGAAGTTCAACGAAGAAAAATTCCAACTTCTAAGATATGGTAATAACAAGGAACTGCGGAATAAAAGATACAAAACTCTGCAAGACAAACAGATAACACCAAATCTACAAATCAGAGATCTTGGAGTAATAATGTCGTCGGATACAGAATTCAGAGAGAACTACATCCAAATTACAACGGCTAGAAAAATAATGGGGATCATCTGGAGGAGCTTCCGCAGCAGAAAAGCAAACATCATGCTCAAATTATGGAAGAGTCTAGTCCTATAATAATTGAGTATTGCTCAGTACTCATAAGCCCATACAGAAAACGAGACATTGCGGACATTGAAGCTATACAAAGGACTTTTACGTCTAAGATAGAAGAAACGGAAGGGGAAGACTACTCGTCTCGACTACAATCCCTGAAACTCTAGTCTCTCAAAAGAAGGCGCGAGCGGTACACAATAATATACATATGGAAAATACTTGAGGTCTTTGTCCCTAACTTTAGAAATGAAATAGAAACACACTGGAATGAGAGAAGAGGCAGATTTTGTACAGTCCCAGCTGCTGTGGGACAAGAGGCCATGAAAACGAGGATGTAAAATACCCTCAGAATAAAAGGGCCAGTAGTATGCCCGCAAAATGGAGGAGTGCAATGCAATGTTGCAATGTAATATTGATCAATGTTGCAAAATGACTATGTAACATGGGGGATGTTGCACGTTGTTATGCACCAAGGGGGAATGTTGCGAGATGTTATGCAACAAGGGGGAGGGGGAATGTTGCAAGATGTTATGCAGCAAATGGGGAGGGGAAATGTTGCAAGAGCAACAATGGGTTATGCAACTTGGAGGCGGAGTTATCCCCAAGAGAAAGAGAGAGAAGGAGAGAGCGGAAGAGAGGCGTTCGCATGGCAGGAGCCAAACGCATATTATTTCAGCCGAGCGGCCGTTGTCTTGTAGGACCCCTAATCAGCCAGCTGGATTAATCAGCCAGTTGGCTTATCTGGATGAGTTGCCAGATTGCGCTATTTATTTAATTAAAGCATATATTCTGGCTTAATCAGCCAGTTGGCTTAGAAGGCTGAGTTGCCAGTTTGCACTATTTATTTAATTAAAGCATATATTCTGGCTTAATCCGCCAGTTAGCTTATCTGGCCGAGTTGCCAGATTGCGTTTATTTATTTAATTAGAGCACATATTCTGGCTTAATCCGCCAGTTGGCTTAGTAGGCGTAAACGGCTTGTTCAGGTGTACAGGTTGAGTTGCCAGATAGCGCTATTTATTTAATTAAAGCATATATTCTGGCTTAATCTGCCAGTTGGCTTATCTGGCTGAGTTGCCAGTTTGCGCTATTTATTTAATTAAAGCATATATTCTGGCTTAATCCTCCATTTGACTTAGAAGGCGTGAATGGCTTGTTCAGGTGTACAGGTTGAGTTGCCAGATAACGCTATTTATTTCATTAATGCATATATTCTGGTTTAGAAATCCGCTTTAGAAGCCAGCCAATTGATATTTAAATACCGTGTACAACCAAAAGAATTAAATAAACACCATTACATCATTCTGTTTATTTAGCGAATTAATGGAAATATATAGAAAATAAATATACAATGGAATATATATGATCAAAAATAATAATAGCATACGGACGATGAATATATAATAAATATACAATGGAAAATATATATGATCAAAAATAATAATAGCATAAGAAACACGAACGGGAAATATATAATCAAAAATATACAAAACGTTGTATTATCAATATATTAGTACAGGAAATATATATACAGTATATATATATATATATACACAGTTATATTAAATAATTAAATATATTGAAAATAATAATACACGAAACGTATAATAAAATGCATATTAGTACAGGAAATAAGCACACCGGACAAAAAAATTAGTCACCCCTAATAGCACCGATAGTAGGAAGTTCAAGGTCACACAGAGGGCGCTGATGTAGCATTGGTAAGTGACAAGTAGCGGTGACGTAGCACACAGGATCAGATCTGTTTCGTGAGGTGGTGAAGAACAAAGTGTGTGTTGGATATAGTCTGCAAAATGGGTCGTGAGGCAGACGTTACTCAGTGGCAAAAAGGAGCCATCGTGTTTGGCAGAGCCCACGGACACAAAATGTCTGAAGTAGCCCAATTTGTTGGTGTGTCAACGCGTACTGTCCAGCGAGTTTACAAAGAGTGGTGTAGTTCGCAATCAACTCACAATCGACGGCGTAACTGTGGCCGGAAAACAATTCTCGACAATAGGGCCGCCGCCATGTTTCTCGTCTAGTAACTGCAAAATCGTTTTCAAACCAGAGAACAATTGCTCCAAGAAACCAATGAGGTTCTCCAGCGACCAATTTCCGAACGGACATTGCGACGAGAACTGCATGCGATGGACATCTGGAGCAGGGTACCACGGAAGAGGCCGCTGTTAACAGCAAGTCACAAATTGGCACGTTATAAATGGGCTCAGAGGCACAAAAAACTGGACTGCGGCAGATTGGAAACGTGTAATTTGGTCCGATGAGTCCCGTTTTTGTTTGTTCTCCAATGATGGGAGGCGACGAGTACATCGCAGGTCCAATGAAGCCTTTAATCTTGAATGCGTCGAAGGTGTTGTTCAGGCTGGAAACAGAAAGTGAAGCGCAGGAATAGACACCCACGGACTCTGGCGGAACTTCGGGACCGGCTGATGAACGAGTGGCAGCAAATCGATGTTCAGTACATGCACAACCTCGTAGAGTCTCTGCCTCGCCGGATTCGTGCGGTTATCAAGGCCAGAGGCGCCGTCACACGTTATTAGGTACATTCTGAGAGGGATGACTAATTTTTGTCCGGTGTGCTTAATATATATATATATATATATGCACACACAATTAAGTAAATAAATATACATCCCTTATGTTCTACTGGGTATATTAAATAATTAAAATAATATATACGAAGCGTATAATCAATTGCATATTAGTACAGGATATATATATAATATATATATATATATATATATATAATGTTATAATGTTATAATGTTTCAGACCAACAAAGACCCTGGGATCCCCTCATGGCTGGTCTACCTAACTGTGTTCGTAATCGTGTATTGTGTATGTCCTCCGTGGTGGCGGAGGGGACCTACAATTTTACGTGGGTTCCGAACCACAAGAAAATAAGAAATTTATGTAAAAACTGTCGGTAAATTGGCAACGACCAATTTTTACGAAACTAAATAATTATCAATTTAAAACTAATTAATTATCGATTTAAAAATAAAGATAGAATCTCTGGATCCAGAGGATCAAGTCATAATAGACTACTGTCCACAAATATGTTACACTCTATATCTATTATAACGGACATGCAAATATATCAGATTCAAAGAATCCAGTCAATTTCATTACGGTATCCATCAAGTCACGGTCCATATCGATTGCGGACCAAGTCAAATTTACAACCATATACATTACAATATATACACTTACGAGGGAAAGTGTAGGTGTGGCTGTAAAGACTGTACAGTAATGTAGAAATGTGTGTGCACCCATTTTGGGTCTCCCATTTAAAGGTGTTTGTAGGGCAAGTGAAGATCATGAGTTTTTCAATACCTCACAGTACTATGGGGGGCACCGCTCAGCAGAGGAATCTCTTGAAATGGGGTGTGTAAGGACAGAGAGTATCCCCTAACCCAAGACGCTGCCTCCCTATATCCCATAACACTTGTGTTGAGCTGTGGGATCTATCCCCAGAAAGCCTTAATTTTACTCCCTTAAACTATACCCTTTTTATCAACATATGCGTCTAATCGATTTTTAAACATGTTTATAGACGTGCTACTAATTAGTTCTACCGGCAAACTATTCCAGCTATTTACTATTCTATGCGTAAAAAAGTTTTTCGCAACTGCTGTCTCGAACCTTCTACTTGTCAACTTACACCGTTATTTCTAGTCCTATTATATTGAGATATTTCGAAAAAGCTATCTCTATCTACGTTATCGAACCCATTCATAATTTTGAAAACCTGGATCAATTTTAACTCCTTAAGCCTATCCTCGTACGACTTTGACCTAAGCGACGGAATCATCTTAGTTGCTCGTCTTTGAACTCTTTCGATTTTGTCTATATCTTTGCGCATATGCGGATTCCAAAATTGGACCGCGTACTCCAAATGGAGTCTAACTAATGATTTATAAAGTGGAACTATAATATCGCGCGATTTGTACTCAAAATTTCGAGCTATAAAACCTAACACTTTGTTCGCCTTATTGACCGCTGCTGTACTTTATTTCGCTACTTTTAAATCACCAGTGACTATAACTCCTAAATCTTTTTCCTGCTCTACGC